>PHNY01298884.1:9256-24985 GCA_003724115.2 Anethum foeniculum
ATAGATATGGCACCACTTTGGAGTTGGGTTTTTTTGCATTTGATGCTATAATATAGTAATGGAACCAAGTATAGCATTGCATTGGACTTGCTCTTACAAATCCACCTTAAAGCGACCCTTTCCAATATATAATCTTTCCGACCAAATATTTTTAAATTCTTGAAAAATGGACCAAAATCCAAAATAGCACAACGTGAATAAAAGGTCTAAAATAGCATACCAAAACGGGCTTTTATGTAGCGTTTTTTGTAAATAAAGGATAAACATTATTTCGTGTAGCGTTTACATTTTTTTTTCTAAGTGCAAAACGGTACATTATGTAGCGTTTTGTATATTTTTTTTGTTTAATGATGAATGCCATATCATGTATCCAACCCTAAACATCACTTGATGTTATATTTTTGACATTCTTTTTTTTTTTTAATTACACATTTGTAAAATTTAAGAATGTACCTTAATTTATCATTTTTTAATTTTTTAGAGATCAACTATCCATTTTGGGTTTTAGAAATATTAAAATTTGGATAAAAAATACACTGATTTAGGATTTATAATTTAGAACCCTAGAATGAATAGGATTTAGGCTCTAGAGTTTTAGGATGTACCATAATAATAATTTTTAACATTTTATAGTTCACTAATCCCTTTTTTAGTTTTAAAAATATTTAAAATGAATTTAATAAAAGGTATACTGATATGTAAACTCTAAATTAAGTTTTTTTTTTAAATTTTATTTTAGGGTTTAACAATTTCCTATTTAGGTTTAGAAATATTTTTTTTAAAAAAAATTGTACAAAACAGTAGATGAAGTAGTGTTTTGGATCCAGAACACTCCTTCAAGTAGCGTCCGGGACAAGATCCAAAACACTACTTCAAGTAGCGTCCGGGACAAATTAAAAATTGTTAACGTAAGATCATTTAACGTTTTGAGGGAGGAAATACAAGATGCTATACGCTTTAGCATCTTGTCCAAACATCTTCGTTCCTCGTTTTCAAATGCTATTTAGGGTTACTTTTACTGATCGGGTTATTTTGAACATTTCTCCTTGTATGCCATAGGGCCAACCCTCTGCTCCCACCCCATTTCTTTCGTTCCACCGCCCAATCCGATCCCTATGTTAGCAGATGAAGTAGAAGTTGTCTGTGCAGGCACCTCACTATCATTTAGGAGAACAAGACTCTTAACAATAGGATATGCCGAAATAAGTCTATGATTAAAGAACCCAAAATTCTTCATTTGTTTGGCACCAATATTAAAAAAGTATATGTGTTAAGCTATCATACAAAAGATATCAACTAAAAAGTGCATGAATTGAACATGCACATGCATGGTAATCATTTACCCCTTTTATTAATTAAATTGTATATATACCTGCGTTATCTTTAATATTAATTATATGTTACAAATAAGTTTACAAAACAAATTCATAGTGATATTAAGTATAGTATAACCTATTAATTATATTCTTAACACATAAATTAATTTCGATTACATTTCTAACGTGCAAATACACAACATAATTTTAAACAATCAATATTTTTTTTACATATTTGGAGTATATCCATATATGGCACTGACTAAAGATTACATTGTGTCTAAGTAGCGGATCTTCAAGATATATTCTTATTTTATTGTATCGCCTAGACTAATTAATGCACCATTCTCTTTCTCAAGTACCATTCTCTTTCTCAAGTGTTAATGCTTCTTTGAAATAATAAAAATGTACGAATTAAATATTAAAAAAATATATTGTATGTTTTGTCTTATGGTATTTATAAACATATGATCATGTTGGTTTATAGTGGTGTTATGCTGCGTACTTACACGCCAAAACGTGAAATAATGATATCGACTAAAACATATAATCTTGGTAAGGTTCCTGTATTTGATACGACCAATACCACCGGGAGACCCCTGTCATGTCCAGAAATATGTATTTGTTAATACTGAATAAGGAAGGGAGAAAAGTTATTAAGGTCAAGAGTATAAGTTTCAGAAGACTTAATTTCTAATAACAATTATAAAATAAATTATATGTGAACAAATTATTATAATTTGCAGTAGTACAAATAACTACAAATATTTTTACAGCAAACGACATGAGGCACCCTCGGCAGTGTACAATAAGAAATACAACTACAAATATTGTTTCAGCATAATATTAAATATCGAAGAACATGCCCTTCACCAATGTTACCCCACTCCTAAAATTACTTTTCATATACATACAAATGCATCATGTGTTCACAGGGTGATAACATGAATGTACAATCAATAATTAAAGTTAGAACAACATCAATTTTTGTAATCTAAAATATGCCCGGGCATTACACGAGCTATAGAGCTAGTTATGTATCTAACGTAGGAGGTTTTTTTCACTAAACAATAAAAACAAATTAGAAAGGATTTTGGCATTACAGACCCGAAAATGTTAGAAACGTAACTATTAGGCTATGGTGGCCGTTACAGAAACAGAAAATTAGATAGCTCAGCACAAATATCGTAAAGTTTCAAAGAAATGTAAAGAAGTTAATTGAATAGCTCCGCAATTGTTAATGATATTAGATATGATCGTAATTAGTAAGCTTTTTAACACCTTCGAGATTTTAGAAGAACTGATGTATTAACATGGTATGAGAGCTCTACTTGTACGACTCAATATAAATACTGTATTTTGGTAGACCGAAAAATAGGATGATAACCTCTCTTGATATTTGAAAAATGTGTATCGTGATGTATAAGATCACTGCCCAGTAAAAAATGGCGCAAATGCTAGGTCCAAATAGGACGAACTACCTAGTTATCCACTCTTTACACCTAAATAACCGATTTTTTGAGTAAAGAAAATATTAATGATATGAGATATGATGTTAATAAACCTTCTACTTAAATAGCAATCTAACAAAGGCATTTATACATATGGAGAGGGGGGATACTGTAAAATTGAACCATTGATATTTATACCGGGGGGAAGTGTCTTATCGATATGTCATTTTTAATGTGGCTCAAGTCATTTTATCCAAGAAAAAGGCATATTAAGTTGTCTCCGAGCAATCAAGACGTATAAAAGACCATATTATTGCTATTACAGCCTCGCGACGCGATAGATGATTCGAGAGGTTTAACATTTTATAGAATTTATAAGCTCCGGTTCGGCCGTAAAGGTATAAGAGGGTGGTCTATTCAGGGTCAGAAGCTTTTGCAGGGCTTAGTCCCAGTCTTTGAGACCCCAAAAAATAATATCAAGTAGTCAAGTAAACCGATTTAAGTATTTGAGTTTTAAGTTCAACCTAACAGATCTTGATTGTTAATACTCATTCCATCCCAGTTCCTCGTATCCTCAAGTTCAAGAACATTAGTTTACACGGACTCATACAAAAAACAAACAATTCTAAAGGAAACTTCACAAGTTCACATTTAAAACAAGAACTGCATCATCTATACTTTGATAGGCCTTCTGTTAAGAGCTTAAAACTATTTGCTCAGAATCCTAAGGAAGAAAATATATACCACTCATTTTTGCTCTGCCTTGACCAGAAAGCTTTTAGCCTCATCATCTGTAATGTCACTGACAAATAGAAATAGACCAAAATACCAAATTAAGACTTTCTGCCGGAAACAAGACAGGAATGGAGCACAACTGATCAAGATTCTGAACAGTTCGAGGAATTGGAAATTAAGTACAAAAATGTAATACCTCTCTTCAGCTTCCGTTTTTGAGATTAGCATGATGTTTTTAGATGCAAGAAACTCGGTGAAACTGGCAAGGTCTTTCTCCTTACAAAATTTACAAAGTTTGAGCAAAAAATCATTGAACTGCTTTGGCTCCTGCATATATGAAGTCTTCACAGTTTAAAGCGTCTTTTTTAGGTAAAATATAAAATTTAGCTTATACAAATCTAAATATTCATTAGAATTACTATTAAAAAGTTAATATGTAAAATTTCATAAATCTTATCAAGTTTGAAGGTTAGTATACCACCAAATCCAATAGGTTAATATGCTGCCAATTGACTCTTAACTCAAAATGTGACTCTTTCTGGGGAGCTAATTGGAGTGTGCTTACTATTTTTTTTTTAACTTCCAAATATTACAAGACCAAATTATTATTATTGCATTAATATGAAAAGTCCTCACTCATCATAAGACAAACTTAAAAGGTAAACAAATTATATTCAAAAACAAATTACCCTACCTCTCCATGTCCGGATAATATATTGGGCGTTTTTATTGATATTAATTTAGCAATGCCATATGTCCATTGCATGATATAAGTGAGTCAAAATTATAGTATCAATAAATAACAAATTAATAAAGCTATAGATACTGAAAAATACGGCGGATAAGAACTTTCAGTTAGTGATACCCAGCAGCAATACATTGAGAAGACTTACTTGCTCAAGAATGCAACCCTTGCGTAGAGCAATTAAACATTCCAGTACCTTCTCAAAGGTATCCCCTTCGAATGAGTCTTCTATCAGTCGGAATATAATACTTTTCATGTCAGTAATAGCTTTGTTAACCCATTCCGCACCATCTCTTCGCAACATCATGGATTCAAAATCTTGAACAGGATTAGAGTCCCCAATCTTCTGAACTTTAAATGCTGATCCATGTTCAGTAGAATTGATAGCTTCAGCATCATCAATTTTTCCAGGATCCTCTCGTTCTTCATTTGAGCCAGAAGGTTTATCTCTTAACAATCGTCTAGATGACTTCTTTAACTGCATAATAGATTAAGTGTAAAGACAAATACAGTAAAATGTTTTTGGCACAGGGAGTTCGAATTTAAAGTTAAAGAGAAAAATAAATAACCTTTGGGTTCTCCTTCAGTTCAAATAACCTACGAAATTCATCAATAACAGGTTTGCTGTGAGATAGGAGATCAGGATCAGGTTCCGTTATCTTTTTGAGGGTTTCATCTAGAGGCGGTACAGCTGCATCCGGATGTCTTGACTTCAACTCGAGATAGCGATAGAAACGCTGCAATGTTTTATCACATGCTCTTTACTAAAAACCTTGGCAATTCATAATTTAAACATTTAAAAAATTTTCCAGGGTTGAGGATGCATATAACAATTTCCACTGCAGGTTATGTCAGCCTTATTTCTTTTCCATAATACTTCCGAGAGATCATGTCTACTAACTATAATGTGAGAACCAATACTTTCAAGAAATTTAAGCACAGTTGAACTGTGACAGTTATGAAGGGAGTTTCTATGTTGCTACACCAAATTACTAAGATTTAAAATTGTTAGTATTTCACAAAAGCTAAAGAAGATATAAAATTTGAAACCTGTCTTCCCGTTGAAAATCACGATTTCCACATGCTTTGCATAAGTGCAGTCTACACATTTCGATACAATCTTTTTTTACCATAAAAAATCATAAAATTCTTCTATATGTTCGTAACTATGCAAACTTTGGATGATCAAGTAAATGCGACCATAAATGTGTTCTGCTCGAGCAAACTAAATTTACCCATGGTTACTTTAAGCCTGCTCTTTCTCCTAATCATCTACAGGCAGCACAAACCCAAATGCATACTGAAGTAGAAGAGAAACAAATCATAGCACAGTGGCTAAACAACATACTATGCAAGGAGTTAAACAATTTTTACAAGCATGGACAGACTTGGTGAAGGAAAAAGTAAAATGCTGAAGTTCAGACCAAAGTACCTCCAGTACAGGATTTGGAGTGAATTCAGGCTGCAAGCACTCTCCTTTTCCGTTTGGTGCAAGTTCAAGCATCTTTACCAAATTATCAGCAGCCTCCTGCTGTTCATCGTTTGGAAGCATTGATGAAGGCAAATTGCTGAAGGATGGGAACTGAAACTCACGAACATCCTCCGCAAAAGGAAGTACATTGTGATAGAACGAATCAGGCTGACCAGCAACAATCAGACAACTTAGCGAGGCTTTAAGAAAAAAAATAATGTAAAACTTTGACAATCAATGACTTACAACATCATCCCTATTAGATATGTTAGGAGTCAGCACACCAATGACAACTTGAGTCTGTCCTTGCCTCCATACACAACGAACAATTGCCACTTTGTTCATCTCCTTCATTGCTCTTGCTAATGCAGAAACTGCAAGAGCAGCTTTTGTATTACCCGGTTGGGCTATGACTATGTTAACATCTTTCATGTAATAGTGTCTTGAACACACAAGTCGGTAAGCCACAGACCCGGATAAGAGTGATAAAAATAAAACAAATCAGTAACAGATTAATTATAATCAAATCACATGGATTAGACTTAAGTAATAATTTCCACCTCATTATGTTAGAAGCATCAGTAAATCCAAGCAGTTTCACACCCTTCTCAGGTTTAAATTTCACAGCTTCCCATTCAGCTGATGATATAGGAACTACTTGAGGTCCATATCTATATCCTTTTATCCTTTGTTCTGGAGGCACAACTTTACTAGGATCATCAACCTTTTTGTATTCATATTCTACTTTGACCTCATGAGTAGCAAGTTTATCAGTTTCAGGTGCTTTATCAGAGTACTTCTTCAGAGTCGGAAATTTCTCTTCAGAAGTTTTCTTGTAGACCCACACCTAAGGCAGTAAAGCAATATATGAGTATTTCATAATTAGATATCTTTCTGGGAAAATAGATAAATTGGTGAATTTGAAGTCAAGATGCTAATATAATTCACAACATAGTTACAAGACTGGGAACATTGATATTAGAAGGGTATAAGTATGCGTAAAGTGTAAACTACATTATTAATATCTAATACAACTGCTTTCCTTTCTCACTTATTGCTAGTCAACATGTGTGGTCTGAATGAAAACAATAAAAAGAACAGTCATATCAACAAGGCCACAACATCTCAAACTCTGGGATTTCTGGATAATGACAAATTGACAATACAGCATTCAGAAAACATTTTGCTCTTGAAAAAATGGAATTTGGAGATAGGAGTTAAATGTAACAACTAAAATGGACGAGAAAGAGAAAAAAAAAAACATTTCAAAGTAAAAGAAGAGATTTTCGCAGATCACCAGTATGTTTATAGAAATGAAAATTTTTTCCACTGAAGGGACAGAATAATAGCATATTTAAGAGGATGATGCAAGAAAGGCAAAAAATTTAATGAAGACTCTCACCATAACCTTTACTTCAGAGCTTAGCTCCAAGTCACCTCTGTATATTGTAACAGGAGATATATTGCGAGTTCTAAGTGCACCCAAAAGTGATGTAGAATTTTCAACATGGACCTTCCTTGAAGAAGTCATCTTTGATATTGTATCCAGTAAAAGATCATTCTCTTCTATTGCACTCTTATTCCCATCCATTTCCTGTTCTCCCCTATAAACTATGCATTCCATTTTCATGCCATGTGCAGCCATCTGTGCAGCGATGGTGTTGACTTGATCTAGTTTAGTTCCTTCATATGGATCTTTGATAGGATGAATTGCATTTGTGATTAGACAAAGACGTTTTTTCCCTTTAATCGTTTGGCCAAACTTCTTAATCAGCATATCCATCCCAACAACAATTGCATCAAGAACTACGACCAAAGTCAAGGTAACAAGGAATTAAAATTATGAGGTAATATGGAGTTCATATCGACAAAACAAACCATTTCTCTAGTTGGTGATATGAGATATAATTGGTTATGTCCCTTGATCTTTGTAACTGTTGTCAACAATAATAAAATTCTAACACAAATCTAGAAAAGTAAAAGAGTATATAAACAGAGACTCAACAACCAAACGTGGCCTGAAGTAAACAAAACCTGTGAAATTTATCCAAATTTCTTGACACATTATCAATGAAATAAATCAATATAACATATAGTATCTCATAAAACTATATATTTTGTACATACAACAAATTAAAATATTTATAATATAATGTAAACAGAGAGTGGTCCTTATAATAATCAGATAATGTAGGATACAGTCACCATCAACTGTTCCACGAGGAAGCGCTTCTAAAACCTTAATGAGATCTCCATCGACAACTTTGAGATGGTTCAAGGCGACCACATGTTCATATCCACCGATTTCATTGGTGAGCTCGTTGTCAGTGTCTAGAAATAAAAGAAAATGTGGTACAGTTTAGTTAGTACATAATCCCAAATGCTCGAAATCCAATATTTGTATATTAAACACAACATAAATAAGATGGCTTATTGGCTAAATGAAGCAGTTACCATAGCACTCTCTTTATGAATTTACAGATTATCATTTCTGATCCTCGAGAATTGCAATCTTAATTTGTTGAACCCCTGAGTTTATTAAGCAAATGTAATATTTCAAAAGTAACCGTGAAGAGTCTCACCAAATATTTACATAAATGATTATCGTGGCTCCTTGGTTTTTCTTGTCCATATTATTTAGAAAACCAATATATTTTTTGTTGCACTGTGTGGCTCCTTGGTTTTTCTTGTCCATATTATTCAGAAAACCAATATATTTTTTGTTGCATTGTGTGACATGCTAGATAAACGAAAATAACAGTTGCTAATAATAACACAGCTTATGGCATACCATGCAATATGTTTTTCAAATGAAACAAGTGCAATATGACATATAATATCGAATTATACCTTCGGTTCCAAATAAAACAACTCCCACTTCATCATATTTACCAAAAATCAGCTGCAAATAAATATGACAAATCATTCATCAAAAATATGATTCCAATAAGATCTAAGCAGATATGCATCATTTATGGAGGAGAAACTTAGAAGATTTAAAAATAAAAATCACGTTGAGTTATGCAGATATATCAACGTGTTATTGGATACTCAAGAAGAGCCATAGAGAGGAGTGGCCGGTAATAAGATAAAACCGCCAAGCAAACAAGTTAAATAACTTTTACCCTTAACTAAGACAGATTACAGTGCCAAAATCCAAGTGTAAAGGATTTTTAAGAAAATCTTCAAAAAATAAAAAAAATGCAATGTTTTCATTTTCCCCTTTTGGTGTGTTTAATTATAAAATAATATACAAAAAAAAAAAAAAACACACCAGATTATTTGAATTGTCCCAAAATTCAACTGTAATAAATTTCTTGAAATTCTTCAAGTATGAGAAACTGAAATGAGTTTGTTTTTCCCTTTCCCTGTTTTTAATCATATTCAATAAATATACAAGATAATAATTGTTCAAAATTACCAACAAAAATAAAGTGAAACCAATACCTTCTTCTGTACAAGCATAGAACAAATCTTTTCAACCTCCGGCAACACATGATGCATCGAGGGACCAACATCAATTAACAAAAGCAGCGCTTCCTACCCGGAATACATATCACCATAGAACTTGTAATCAGCAAACAGTTTTAACTTTCTGTTTAATCCTAAAACAGACTACCAAACATACATATAATATACATAGTAAGTTTCGCTACATATTCTCAACATAATTTATATTTTACAAATACAAAATTTACAACAAAAACAAACAAAATTAACAATAACTATCAAAAAGTTTATGTATATCATCGTACTAAACAACAAACCATTATAGCCTAAAACCGAGCTACAAACTTCACGAAAAACGAGTCATATTAGTACAAATAAATCACCATCACAACACCACAAACCACAGGTCTTAAGAGCAAAGCCAATGGTGTGCTAAATATATGTGTAGCTATTGTTATAATTTAGCACTAAAAAGTACATTTTGGTGCTAAACAACACTCCAATGCATTGTTTCATATAATGTTTCAAATTTAACTAACTTCCAACTAATTCACACTTTTGAACACGAATTTAACAAACTTCTAAATACCCTACACTTTAAAGCACCTCATTTAACTATTTACCTCTACTTTTTCACTTTTTATAAGGTGGCAAATATAGCACAATGCTATATTTTGTTCTATATATAGCACAAACTATAGCATTGTGCTATTTTAGCACAATGTTTAACTCACCATAGGATTGATAATTTTTGTTTTTGGTGCTATAATATAGATATAGCACCAAGTTTAGCACACCATTGGACATGCTCTTAGTAATGCAACAACTAGTTCCAAATCCATAAATCCTAAACATCCACAAACTAGCTACAAATTTCACGAAACACGAGATACATTAGTACTCTCTCCGTCCCTTTTTAACTAATGTTTAACTCTTTTCCATGTATAAAAATTTAATTTCTATATTAAATAAAAGTTTAGTTTCTAAATTTTAATTTGACATGGATTTTAAGATTAAAAATTACGTGTAAGTGTGATACTTTTACGCCTCAATAAATACTGTGTTAAAAATTCAAACATCACTTAAAATGGGACCGAGTGGCTGCAAATTAACAACCCCAACTCATTTTAGCCCACAAATTACTCGAAACATCATTACAAATCACCAATTTGCAGTCTAAACTAATTTGAAAATCAACCAACAACTATAAATACACACACACATACATGCAACTAATTCAACACCCCATCACAATACTTATAAGACCCAACAAATTACATATTACACAAACTAAAGTTGAATGCTTTACAGGTATATAAACACATGTATCTATATATATACACAAGAAAAATGAAGGGGTTAATAAAGATAGAGAGTAAATGTGAAATTGAATAAAGGGTTTACTGGGTTTCAAGTAATTTACCTTGTTTCGAGCCATTTGAGAGAGATTGATATTAAAAGTAGCGAGCTTTTTGTGTATGTATGTATTTTAAATATATACAAAGAGAGTGGGAGACAAGTTGAAGATTGTCAGAGAAGCTTGACCAGAGTGAATGGGCTCCTAATTTATTTGTTGCTTTCTCATTTAAAATTTTAAATAGCCAGAACTTAATTTTTTAAAACAGTAAATTTTTTATATTATATTAAAATTTAATTTTTTTATTTTTATTTAGTTAAGATTTATAATTGTATCTAAATATAAATTTTTAACATCTGAAATATAATGCTAAAATTAGTTAAAATAAGACGGAGATAATATATAGTATTTTTTTACTTAATAAATTGATAGGCTAGATTGATCGATTATAATAAATATTTAAAATTTTATCTAAAAAAATTTGTAAATGCTCCAAAAATATTACCTATGATACTAGTATGTATAATTGTGATATTCATTTAAAATATAATAAATACACTAAATGAAATTTAATCATCTAAACTTTTTATTAAGGCAAATTATGAGTTGGAGTGCTTCCATTTTTATATTTTATCTATTAGACGTGTCATTTAAATAATTTAGTTAAAATTTTACCCCTCTCTATATTTTAAGTAATTTTCATTCTTTTATTAAATTTCGGGTGGAAGAGAGAACCCTGAACATTGGATAAAAGAGAATAAATTTTTTGATACTTTATTTATTTATTTATTTATTTGCCAGAAAAAATGATTTCATTAATCAAATCAAATCGTTCATCAGTACAGCAATGAACCCTGGGTGATTATCACTCACCCTCCAAATGCGATCAGCTATAGAATAAGACGATTTTGCTAGAAAATCCGCTACCTTATTCGCAGATCGCTTAACAAAATTAACACAAACATTCATATCCTTAAGATCTTCTAACAAATCTCTGCACTCTTTTATCAATCCACCAAAGTAAGATAGGAGCAGATCAGCACTTCTCAAGGCTTGCACCACCAAAAGAGAGTCTGTTTCTACCACGTAGCTTCCATGCTGCTGTCCTTTAATCCAACTCAGGGCTTCCCTCATCCTCATAGCCTCTGCATTTTCTGGATTCACAATACCCATAAAACACTGAGACCTAGCCTGTAAAACTTCCCCTAGATGATTTCTTGCGACCATGAAAAAACTGTAGCAGTTCGAAGCTTCAAAGATTGCTGCATCAGAATTAATCTTAACCGTATTCTCCATTGGAAGTGTCCAATGCTCAAGACCATCCGCTGTGGTCATATGACCAAGAGAAATGTCGAATATTTTATCCTGAGCTTGTTGCCATTGGTTAAGAACCACTCTTGCTGACACCACAACCTCCGCCACCTCTAAACCACGTTGATTCCACACTAAATTATTTCTGCAGTTCCAAAGAGCCCAGCATAGCATTGCTGCATCCAACCTCTGGTCTATATCGCAACTATAAAAAACAGACGATAGCCAATCTGCAAAAGAACCCTGATAAATATCAAAAGGAACTCCTTTTAACTGAGACCAGCATTCACGAGAAAAAGAGCAATTTAGAAGGGCATGAATGACCGTTTCAGGAGCTAGATGACACTGAGGGCAAACCGCATCTATATCCACATGCTTAGTCTGGAGCTGCGTTTTAGTTGGTAGACAACCTGATGCTGCTCGCCACATGAGGTGTTTAACCTTGGGAGGCAATTTCATCAACCACAAACGTTTCCAGAAACAAGAACTAACGGGTGCTTTAGTTAAATTCTTCTGTTCCTGAATCTTGACATACGCTGTATGGATAATTTTCTAGTTTTTCTCTCTTCCAATACCAGATATCTTGTTCAGAGTTACCAAGAGGGATCGAAAGGATTAAGTTAACATCATGATCATTGAACATGTCATAGAGCAAGTCCTCATCCCAACTACTTGCACCTGAGGTCATTAGTGAAGACACACAATGACCTTCAAGAGCTGGGTTCACAATAGTAATAAAAGAGTTGTAGTCATCCGGCAACCAAGGATCATTGGTAATACTCACAGACTCACCTTTACCAATTCCGCAGGAAACACCAGATTTGACAATACCCTTGGCTTCCAGGACACTTCTCCAGACAAAACTAGGACTACCTCTAATCGTAGCAGACAAAAAATTACTATGAGGGTAATACCGAGCTTTAAACACTTTTGCCACCAAACTCTCTGGTTTTGACAATAACCTCCAACCCTGCTTTCCCAATAAGGCAACATTAAAATCGTGTAAGTGTCTAAATCCCAGACCCCCAGCATTTTTTGGTTGACACATACGCTCCCACGACATCCAATGAATACTTCTATTTTTCTTAGTAGAGGTTTTCCACCAGTACTTGCACATAGCTCTCTCCATATCCTTACACATTTCCAAGGGTAGTAAGAACACATACATTGCATAGTTTGGAATTGTTTGTGCCACTGTCTTTAACAAAATTTCCTTACCCCCTTTCGTTAACATCTTTTCATCCCAACTCTTTAGTCTATCCAGCATCTTCTCCTTAAAGTACCCTAGCATGGCAGATTTCTTGCGGCCAATGAAATTTGGGAGTCCAAGATAATGACTTATTTCATCAGCTTCTGCAAACTGAAATGTCTCACAGATTTCCCGTCTTAACAAACCACTAACATTGCGGCTAAAAAACACACTCGATTTTTGCTTATTAATTTTCTGCCCTGAGGCCTTTTCAAAGATTTTCAGCATACGAACTACCGTATTAGCTTCTCCATTGGTAGCCCTACAAAAGATATACAAGTCGTCCGCAAAGAGCATATGAGAGATAACCGGGGCTCCTCTAGCAACTTTTATTCCCCCTATAAGACCATTTCTTTCATATCTCCTCAAAACAGTTGAGAACCCTTCTGTACAAATTAGAAATAAATAAGATGACAACGGGTTTCCCTGCCTGAGACCTCTGCTAGGAACAATTTCTCCAAACTCCCTTCTAGAGTGACAAATTCTGTATTTAACATTAGAAACACACTGCATAAACAAATTCACCACAGAACTATTGAACCCCAACTTACCAAGAACTGCACGTAAATATCCCCACTCCACTCTGTCATAAGCCTTGCTCATATCCATCTTCAATGCCATCCATCCTTTTTGCCCTGTAGTCTTCCTCTTCATGTAATGCATCACTTCATGAGCAATTATTATGTTATCTGAAATCAAACGCCCAGGTATAAAAGCACTTTGTGTTTATGAAATAAGCAAACCAATCACTTTTTTTAACCTTTTAGCGAGAACTTTGGACACCACCTTATAAACCAAATTACATAACGAAATTGGACGTAGGTCTGACATGAGCTTTGGGTTTGTTTTCTTTGGAACCAGGGCGATCAGACACCCCCTCTTCGAGTACACCAGTGATGAAGAAATCCTGAACCAACCGTGTGATATCGCCCCCACAGTGTTCCAATACTTTTGGTAAAACCCGGGACTCAAACCATCCTGTCCCGGAGACTTTTTCGGATGTATATGAAACATGGCATTTTTAACCTCTTGATGATCGACTGGTTTTAACATACTTGCATTATGTTCTTCTGTCACAAAACTATGCATATGATTCACAACGTTATCCCACTCTGTTGTTGAGGCCTTAAACTGTTCGTTAAAATATGAAACCATAAGTTCCTAGAGTCCTGTGTCCCACCCCACAATGTTTCCTTCATCGTCATTCAACTCTCGTATTTGATTAGTTTTCCTACGAGTTCTGGTACTGGCATGAAAGAACTTACTATTCTGATCTCCTTATTTTAACCATAGTTGCTTTGATCTCTGTTTCCAGAACACTTCTTGTTGTGTTAAAACCTCCGCGTTTACTTTCCTCTTGAAATTGTCTAACTGAGTCAACATCCCTCCGTCCTTTTGTCACCTTTAAAACTTTCTTACTATGAGCTATCTTTTTCCTGAAATTACCAGTTATCTCATGACCCCAACTCATTAAACTTTCAGAGCAACTGACGATTTTATCCTTGAAAGACGCCAACTATGACTGCTCCCAGACGTCTTCAATGATTTTCTTGCACATCGGCTCGCGTAACCACGCGTTCTCGAACCTAAACCTTTTAGATCTCACAAACTCATTTGCAAGCTTTGGTTCAAGAAAGATAGGACAATGGTTCGACGTTGATACTTCAAGATTTGTCAGTTTTGTATTCTAAAAGACATGTAACCGCTCATTAGAGACAAGGGCTCTGTCCAACCTTATTTCAACCCATTTTTTTGTGCCATGGCCTCTTTCCCAGGTATAGGGGTATCCCTGCAACTCTAAATCTGACAAGCCACATTCCTTCACTACTTCTCGGAGACCCTCTATTAACCACGAAGGATACAGCCACCCTCCACGTTTATCAGCTTGGCCTAGGATATTATTCATGTCACCTATTAGGCACCAAGGTAAATTATTTTCACGTGAAAGGTTTCTAATAAGCTCCAACGTCGACCTCCTCCTGGTCCTATTAGGTTCTTCATATATACCCGTTAGATGAAAGACATTCCAACCTTGGATATTCACCACTACATCAATGTGATTGATGCTATATGAGGTAACCGAAACTTCGTCCTTGTTTTTCCAGAGAATTGCCACTCCCCCTCCCCGCCATTCACAATCCACCGCCAGCATTAAATTATCTAAATTAAATTATATTAAATTTACCTCGATATTACTTACATTAAATTATCATATAAAATTAATAGTTATAGTATGTTTCTTACATATATTTCAAAAAAGAATATATTCAAAAATATTATTTTTTAATATTTATCTAAATTAGTAAGATAACAAATTAATACATTGTACTATTGTTAGGAATTTTGTTGTTCTTGGTATTATTGTTTGGAATTGTGTTATCTACATGATAACTTAACACTTAACATATATTATGCAACTAGTTAAAAGATAATCATTCTTATAAAGTATTCATTGATTAGAAACTCATTAACGGATGAGCTATTTTTGTAACAAGTTCATTAGATTCCTAAAGTTAGCATTATTGTAATAACCCTAATTTTTGTAACTATTCAAAACCCTGATGAATAGTATAATTTTTTTTTTTTTGCTGATTAAGAAATGTAATCAGGTCACACTATATAGGACGTCTTGAATGGAAATTCT
>PHNY01298891.1:9764-23251 GCA_003724115.2 Anethum foeniculum
ACGGGATTTTGATGAAGTTAACCTTATAGTTTAATTAATAGCAAGATGTGACAGTTGCATTAATAATGAACCTTATTAACAATATGTGTAAGTAGGATATGTTGGGCCGCGAGCAAGCCATAACTCCATAATAGTATGATATTGTCCTCTCCGACCGGAGCCCGCACAAATTTATTTTTAGACGCATCCCAAAAGGACATATACTAATGGAGTTAACTGGCTACTGTATATATACAAGAGAAATATTTCTAATCTTATCGATGTGCTACTTGGGTTGACACTACTCTACAGTCCTCCACTCAAAACAAGAACCATAAATTTTGTGTTCTTAACCTCGCAACAAATCTGTCAACATCATGCACCACGACGATTCACCCACAAACAATGTAGGACAACTCCCAACAATCTCCCCTTGTAGCCCATCCTAGGGTAGCCCCTCGGCCTCTTTATAGGCCCATTTTGGAACCTATTGAGATTGTTATTGATCGTTACAATCATAGCTCTGATACCACTTGTTCGATCACGAGCAAGCCATAACTCCACAATAATATGCTATTGTCTACTCTTGGCCGAGTTTTCACGAATTTGTTTACGGGCACATCCCAAAAGACCTCATACGAATAGAGTTAATTGACTGCTGTATATATAAGAGAATAAATGTACTCATCGATGTGGTATGTTAGTTGACACTACCTAACAGGATAACAATATCATAGACATGGGTTTCTCAAGGATCAGTTAAAAGTTTACTTGAGTGGATCCAAGAACCTATAATTTAATTATTATTGTTTTCATTCACCTTTTTAGGTATAATTAGTCTAATAACAAGTCATCAAATTGTTATTTGCACTAATTTTAAGATTCTCGAAAATACATTGCATAGCCCATATGTATATGATCTGTATAGACAGTCTCTATAGGAACAAACTCTAATTCAGGGAAATACTTGAGATCACGAGCACTTGCATGAGTTACATTGTCAATTGAAACAGTTAGAATTATCAAAGATGATGAGCAGAAGAAATCAATAATAATACTTGGTTATGGTTTAACAATCTGTCATGTAGGCAATTTCAAATTGATTATAATATCTTTCAAAAGGTATACAAAAATATAATCATTTTCTTGGATTGGCACATGAGATAACAATTTAGCAAAGTTCCCACAATTTGGTAAGTAGAGAAAAGCATAACTTAACCACTATAAAACAACACATAGTTATTTTTTTTTGTGAAGTTTTTCTACTTTATCATATGAATAAAGCTTAAACTAACTACACACGTAAACCCTATTGTTTCTACTCTTGTTGGCCAAGTGGATGTCCCCAAAATGATAGTCAAAGAAAATTGCTAATTTGTTAGTTTTCTAAAACTTATATTTCTATTATGAGTTATCAAATAATTAACTTCACGACGAACTATATATTTTCATGTATGTTTTGACTTGAGAAATGCCAAAGGATGTAGGTTCTGTATATGGGTCAGATAAGCTAAAACATGGAGAGGTTGAATAGCTTATCACCTCTTTTAAATTCAGAGTTCGGTCGTTTTAGAGTTTCTTACCTATTTTTCATATTTGTTACTTTTCAACATGTAAATTGAGTGCGAAAAAAAGAGAGTAAAGAGAGTATCACATGATCAATTTTATTCTAGTTTATGACGGAAAAACCTCTAATCGATCCACTCTCTTATATCAAGTCCCCAAGCTCCTCCTGAGGCTCAAATTTTTAATTATAAGAATAATACTCCTTATAGTAGACAGAGAAGTCTTTATAAATTAAACACTATACATTTATCTTGTAGTGAAACACTTACCATCATAACCTCCTCAATATAAAAGAGAGAAATACAAATCACAAGGCTTATCCGGAGCCTAACACCAAGTGAAGTCCACAAAAACTGGTAGACAACATTTGTAAACTATGTAGTTCGACAAATTTATCAGTCTTGGATCTTATATTGTACGTCCCGGGTATTTTCTTCTCTTCACCATGCAAAGACTACTAACTCCTCATCTTGCCTATGACTTGGGTCTTAGAATAAGAATCACATCAATTCACTTTAGCTTATTAGCTCGTTGCAAAAATTATAGTACAATCACTAAGAACTAAATATCCTTTATAAAGACTTGGGTCCTAGAATAAGTATCACATCAATTCACTTTAGCTTATTAGCTCATTGCAAAAATTATAGTACAAACACTAAGAACTAAATATCCTTTATAAAGACTTGGGTCTTTTAATAAGTATCACATCAATTCACTTCATCTTATTAGCTCATTGCAAAAGTTATAGGACAATCAGTAAGAACTAAATATCCTTTATAAAATTAAAGATGGGATTATTTAGTGTGATACGATACAAAACTATGAAGAAATATATATATGTGTGTATGTATATATGTGTATGTATGTGTATGTATATATATATATAACAAAGTAATATATGTAAATGACCGAGGCTAAAGGTATAAAGCAATCTTTGTACAAAATGCTTATGCTAAAGGTATAAAGCAATTAAGTGCTTATGAATGCAAGTAATTATATATTCGTCTAAATATAACAAGAATGGACATATATATTTTGAACTCGTTTTAAAAACAAGTTCGAGTAGTTTTGTTTTATTAAGTCCTTGTTCGATGTTTAATCTCAAAATAAGTAAAGTACAAACTCAAAAAAAACTAACACAAACTTTCTATTGATTCTTTTAAATCATTATGTTTTTTCTTTGTGAATCAAAAGATCATTTGAAGGCCTATATAACCCAATAGGGTATTAGGAGTTTAAGGACTTGTGTTGAGAAAGAGCGAACAAGTTTATTTAAGTAACAAATGTAAAAATGCTTGAATATTTGTGTGTATATATGTGAAAGTTGAATCAATAAAAGTCATATACACGAAATATTCAAAATATGCTCAATCAAGTAAGAAAAAGCTAACTTATGAGTTTTGTCCATAAAATAGCTTGTTAGGTAATTTGATGATCAGTGTTTAGCACTTAGGAAAATTAGAGTTTATCATCAGTGTTTGACTGAATGATATCTGTGTTTGATAGCAGTGTTTATTATCAGTAGTTATTGTCAGACTCTATGAAAGCAGTAAATCATGTTGTAATTTATCTGATTGATGATCTTGAAGATTGCAAGGATATGTCGATTACTCAACTTATGGAAAGAAGCAATCAATTATTAGATATGATCTGTATCTAGTCATTGTTATGTAATCATATCAGTAGTAATTTATTGTGTAACTGTGTAATATATAAACACAGAATAGGTTAACACTATAGGTGTCGATTATTGAGTTATCATTCTGTATGACCTAGCAGCTCTCAAGAATACTCTTATATTTTTTGAGAGAGTTCTAAATAATATTATAACAGTTTTTATTCATCAATATAAAAACTATTTATCATTTAAGTTGTTAATTTCGATTTGATTGTTATATACTGTATTCACCCCCCCTCTATAGTATATTTAAGACCTAACAATTGGTATCAGAGCTTATCTGTTAATATATATATATATATAGTTAAGATCCAAGAAAAACAATCATGTCTAAAAAGAACTCAAATAACCAATCCATTGGGAATAATACTAATAGATATGAAGCTATTAGGGTTCCCATGCTGAAAGCAAGTGAATATCCCACTTAGAAAGTGAAGATGGCTACGTTTTTGGAAGCCACGGATCCTGAATACCTTGACAAGATCTATGATGGACCACACGAACCAACAAAGATCTCTGTTGCTGTTGGAGATGCACTACAAAAGGTTATTCCTAAGAAGAAGAAAGATTATACTCCCGAGGACAAATCTTCAATAATGAAAGATGCAAAGGTGAGACATCTCTTACATAGCAGTTTAGATAATGTCATGTCCAACAGGGTGATATGATGCAAAACAGCAAAGGCGATTTGGGATGCTTTGGAGGTAAAGTGTCAAGGAACTAAGGCTATCAAGAAGAACAGAAGAACAATACTCACTCAGGAGTATGAGCACTTTGATTCAAGGTCAGATGATTCACTGATAGAGATCTGTGACAGATTTCTGAAACTACTGAATGATTTATCTTTGGTTGATAAGGAATATGATCTTGAAGATTCTAATCTGAAGTTTCTTCTTGCACTACCTGAGAAGTGGGATCTCAAATCAACAACCATAAGAGAGAACTATGATCTTGATGAAATTTCTCTTGATGAAATCTATGGTATGCTCAAAACTTATGAACTTGAGATGGAACAAAGGAGCAAAAGAAAAGAAAGTAAATCAAGGTCTGTAGCCTTGAAAGTTGAAGAGAAAGTATCAAAAGATAAAGCTGTGAGGAAAAACCATTCTAAGGGAAAGAAAATGGTTGCAAAGTCTAATACTGAGTCATTAAATACTGATGATAACTCAAATACTGATAACTCCACAGATACTGATGGAGATACTGATGATAAAGAGATGATGTAACTAGCAGCTTTGATAGTGAAAAGCTTAAAAAAGATGGAGTACTAAGGCTTCAAAAAAGGAAAGAAATTTTCCAATAGGGGCTCATCTTCTGACAAAAGGAATTTCAGTAAGAAAGATGGAAAAGAGTCAAAGTCTGCAAATTTTGACAAGTCAAAGATCAAATGCGACAACTGTGATGGAATAGGGCATTGTGCAACTGAATGCAGAAAGACTAAAAATGAAAGGAGTAAAGCTCTCATCATAAGGAAGACAGAATGGGCAGATTTTTCAGATACTGATGAAGAAGTCAATTATGCACTGGTAGCAAATACTGATGATTCTATACCTCTGGAAAAAAAGGTACCTCAAACAACTCTTGCTTTTGATACTGATGATATTTCTAAGTTAAGAAAATTTCTCAAATGTATGCATGTTAGCTATAGGGATCAAACTTTAGAAAATGAAAGGATTAAGATTGAAAATGAAGATCTTAAGAAAGGGAAGGATCACCTAGAAGCTGAGTTAATCATTATGCTAGAAGTTCAAAAAGAAAGAGATGATGCTATTTATGTTAAACAGGAATTACTTAAAAAGCATGCTTATCTAGAGAAAGAACTAGCAAAAAGAAAGAGAAATTATCAGGACTTGGACTAAGTCAGGAAGAACAACTCAGGAAATTCTTGAAAATGGTTGTTGGAAATCAGGATTAGGTTATGTGAAACCTAAAAAAAATGAAGCTGAGATTAAAAAACCAATAACTCCTAACATAGTTTTAAGAAGAGATAGGTCTATGCTCACACCTGTTAAGTTTAACTTAAATACTGATAATGTATAATCAGTAAATGAAAGAGGATCAACTTCAGGAACTCAGCTTAGCTTAAATATTGATAGATCTACACAGGTAAAAGCTAAGACAATAAACATTGGTTTAATGTCTCAGAAGCAACTTAAGAAAAAGTTGAAGGAAATCACAAAGAAAAACAAGGAAACACGGCCTAGGAAAAATAGGAATGGAAAGGAAGGAATAAATAAGGAAAATAACCATAGACCAATTCCTAATGCACCTAGAAAGGCTTGTTTTTACTGTGGTAGTACTAATCATATTTCTATGAATTGCAGGAAGAATAATGATATCACAACTGTCTGACCTAAATCAGAGTTTAGGACTAGGATAGTTAGATATAAACCACAAAATCCATGTTTTCATTGTGGTGGCATTTGGCATTCCATCTACACATGTAAAGAGTATTACAATTTGTATTATAACTATTATGAACTAAAACCCTCTTTGAAAATCAATAAAGTTAATTCTGCATTTGTAACTCCTGATTTTCAGACTGCTAATATAAAATCTGATAGAAAGTCTTCTACTGCAAATGTTAACAAACTTAATAAACCCAAAGGATCCAAGCAAGTATGGGTCCTTAAAAATTCTAACTAGTGGCTTTGCTGATTGCAGGGTAACATGAAAAATATCCTAGTTTTGGACAGTGGATGTTCAGGACATATGACTGGAAATAAATCCCTGCTATCAGAGTTTAAGGAGAAAGCTGGCCCAAATGTTTCTTATGGAGATGGAAACACAGGAAAAACTATGGGATATGGCAAAATCAATCTTGGGAATGTCATCATAGAGAATATAGCTCTAGTTGCAGGACTCAAGCATAATCTGATCAGTGTAAGTCAAATCTATTACAGAGGTTATCATGTGGATTTTTATGAAGATCATTGTTAAATTGTCAGTATTACAACTGGAAAAATTGCTTTGAAAGATTACAGACATGGTAACATTTATGAAGCCAAGCTTTTTTTAAATACTGATGGCTTAGAAATTTGTCTTCTGAGTAAAGCTTCAGTTGAAGAAAGCTGCAACTGGCATAAAAGACTTTCTCACTTGAATTTCAACAACATCAATGAATTGGTGAATAAAGATCTTGTTAGAGGACTGCCCAAAGCGCAGTTTACTCCTCATGGTCTTTGTGATACTTGTTAGAAGGCTAAACTAAGGAAAGCTTCATTCAAGAGTAAGACTGAGTCCTCAATTTTTGAGCCATATCATTTGTTACATATTGATCTCTTTGGTCTAGTAAATGTGATATCTATAGCAAAGAAGAGATATGCACTTGTTATTGTTGATGAGTATACAAGATACACATGGGTGTATTTTATGAATAAGCAAGATGAGACTTCATACATTATTCTTGATCATATTAGAGAACTGGAAAAAGGATCAAAAATAGTGTGAAAATTATGAGAAGTGATAATGACACTAAGTTCAAGAATTCAATAATGGAAGAGTTCTATAAGTCGAAAGGAATCAAAAAGGAGTTTTCTCCTCCTGGAACTCCACAACAAAATGAAGTTGTTGAAAGAAAGAATAGAACTCTCATAGAAGCTGCAAGAACCATGCTTGAAGAAGCAAAGCTGCCAACTTATTTCTGGGCAGAAGCAGTGCAAGCTGCTTGTTTCACTCAAAATTCTACATTGATCAACAAGCATGGAAAGACACCATTTGAGATGGTGAAAGAAAAGAAGCCAAATTTGAAGTACTTTCACNCTGTTCTCAAAACTCATCCAGAACAGCTGACAAAATTTGATCTAAAAGCTAATGAAGGGATATTTGTTGGTTATCCACTGTCAACAAAAATTTTCAGAGTTTACAACTTGAGAACAAAGGTGATCATGGAATCAATTCATGTGTCTTTTGATGACAAGAAAATTACAGGTCTAGAAGATGATGATGATCATGATCAACTGAGATTTGAAAATGAAGTACCATATGCTGAATGGTTAAATCCTGATATTTTTACAAATCCTGATAGTGCAAATACTGATAATTAAACAGACTCTGATATACCATTTTTTACTGATGGTATTCAACATTCAGATAATGAAGCACATGTTGAGGGGGAGCAACATGATCATACGCAAGAGTCTATTTTAACTGAAGAAACATCAGAAGGGAGTTCATCAAATACTGATTCCTCAAGTGCTGATGAAACAAATTCTGATAAACATGGAAGCACTAGTTCAGGGGGAGCATCAAGAAATACCGAAGTACTAATGAGAATCAACAAGGAGACACAATGAATCATGAAGAATCTTCTAGTTCTAGAAGACAACTTACTAAAGCTAGGAGATGGACTAAATCACATACACCTGACTTAATTATTGGAGAACCTGATAAAGGTGTACAGACTAGAAGATCTGCAACTGAGAATGAGTGTCTTTATCATTCTTTTCTATCTATGGATGAAGCTCTTCAAGATGCTGAATGGGCCAAAGCTATGCAAGAGGAGTTAAATGAATTTGAAAGAAACAAAGTATGGACATTGGTACCAAGAACAAAGAATAGATCTATTGTTAGTACCAAGTGGGTTTTCAGAAATAAAACTGATAGTGAGGGCATTATTACAAGGAATAAAGCAAAACTAGTTGCAAAGGGGTATTCTCAGCAGGAAGGTATTGACTATAATGAGACATTTGCTCCTGTTGCAAGACTAGAGGCCATTAGAATCTTTTTGGCCTATGCTGCTCACATGAAGTTTAAAGTCTTTCAAATGGATATGAAGAGTGCTTTTCTTAATGGTGAACTTGAAGAGGAAGTTTATGTTGAACAACCTCCAGGATTTATTGATCTAAAATATCCAAATCATGTCTACAGATTGGATAAAGCACTCTATGGACTGAAACAGGCTCAAAGAGCATGGTATGAAACACTTGTTCAGTTTTTACTGGAAAGTGGTTTCAAAAGAGTTACAATAGATAAAACTCTCTTTTATCTAAATCATCGTAAGGAACTGTTCTTAGTCCAGATATATGTTGATGATATCATTTTTGGTTCTACTAATGACAAACTCTGTCAGAAGTTTTCTAAGCTTATGCAGTCAAGATATCAAATGAGTACGACGGGGGAAATGAGTTATTTTCTGGGTTTACAAGTCAAACAGACTGATGAAGGCATCTTTATCAATCAAGCTAAATACACCAGAAATTTACTTAAAAGATTTGGAATGAAAGATAACTCAACTGCAAGTACTCCAATAGCCACAGCCACAAAACTGGACTTAAACACTGGAGCATCAGTAGATATAACCAGTTACAGAGGGATGATTGGCTCTCTACTCTATCTATCTGCAAGTAGACCAGATATCATGTATGCTACCTGTCCCTGTGCAAGGTTTCAAGCTGATCCAAAGGAACCTCACCTAATAGCTGTGAAGAGAATTTTCAAATATATCAAAGGAACTATGAATCTGGGATTATAGTATCCTAGAGATTCAGACTTTAAGCTAGTAGGTTATTCAGATGCTCATTTTGCAGGATGCAAAATTGACAAGAAAAGAAGCTGTCAATTTCTTGGAGGCAGATTGGTTTCTTGGTTTTGCAAGAAACAAAAGTCAATTTCTACTTCCATTGCAGAAGCTGCAGGAAACTGTTGTGCTCAGATTCTTTGGATGAAGAATCAATTGCTAGATTATGGGTTAGAATATTCTAAAATTTCTATATATTGTGATAATCAAAGTGCTATTGCAATGATAGGAAATCCAGTTAAACACTCAATGACAAAGCACATCAGCATACGATACCATTTCATTAGAGAGCATGTAATGGAAGGAACAGTGGAACTGCACTTTGTGCCTACAAATCAACAATTAACAGATATATTCACCAAACCACTAAGTGAAGCTACCTTTACCAGATTGGTGAATGAGTTGGGAATGATAACTGGTCAATTCTCAAGTACTGAAGAATAGGTGCAAATGGTCTAAGGCAAATTGAATTCAGAGTTGGTATTTTTACTTAAATATTTATAAAATTGTGTTAAATACTGATACCATGTTCAATAGATATTGTTTCTTAAACTCTGAAGTTTTTGGTATATCAGTGTTTGTAAACATTGATATGAGTCAACAGTCAATTACTGATGGTCGTCAGACTTTACTTTAATTCAGTATTTGAAATTATTTATATTTTTAAAGATGAATAATGTAATCATTTGATGTTGGACAACTCATTAAACGTGTTAGATTGGTTTTTGCACAAACGATTCATATGTTGTGTGAAGAAATGTGTATTCAGTTTGTTTAACTGTGCACGTTTAATAATTACCTTGTTATCTGCTCCACTAATAATGCTACAGTCGTTTATCTGCTAACAGCTGTCCAAGCCCACGTGCCCATGTTCTTAAAGGTAAGAGATAGGTAAATAAAAGTGTTTTTCAAATTTATCTCATCTTCACTTTTACAAAAACTGTCTCTATTCTCTCTAGTCTCTCTGTTCAAACTCACTAAACTCTGAAACCCTAGATCTCAAATCTCTGAAATTCAACAAAAATCCATGGTAACCAAGGCATTTACTTTCGATGGAGCAGAGTTTGTAACAAACAATTAGGCAGCCATACTCGATAATGATGGAATCGATTGTGATTTTCATCTAATTCAAGATTTTCTTCGATCGAGTGAGGTGGGTTTTGCTCTCACAAACCCATCAGTGGTTTCTGGAAGGCAGGTTCTCGAATTTTGGAGAACTGCTAACTTTGATGATGGTGGTGATTCTGGTACACCAAGCATCATCTTCTCCAATGGTGATGACCAAGCAGTTGTAACTCTTACAACCGTTAAAGCGGCTCTTCATTTTCCCAATCATGAAGCTCACCAAACAGAAACTCCTCAAGGTATAAACTCTGATCTCTTATCAGCATTTACATATAGTGATATATTAGTATCAGCCTTTATCTATTTCTTTTTATATTCTCTTAAATACTGACGAATGATCATTAACAGTCCACTATTTAGGAAACCCCTGTTTATGTGACTAAAGTTCACTTTTCTTAGCCACCTCTTATTTCTGTAGGACATAATTTTCTGAGCTTTTCTGTGAGTTGTGAGAAAAGATTAAGTGAAAAACATAATTTTAAAGAGAGGCAGGCTCCTGACCTGGAAAAAGGAGAGGTAGATGAGAGAATAAGCTTAGTAGCTCAAGTGAGTAAACTCTGACTATTGAAAGTCATGAGATGTGAGAAGTGAGGAGTGGTGAGACCACTTTTAAAAGAATATATAGATCTAAGATTTTTTTTTGTGTTACCTTGCAGGTGCTCAGAGTACTCCAGGAACAAGTTCTGATTTTCAAACTGTTCAAATACAGAATACTTACTCTGGGTCACCAAAGGCTGATACTAATCCTGCAGGTATAAACACTGACACTTCTTTGCAGTTAAACTCGTTTTGTTTTCCTTCTATGCCAACACAAGAGTATGTAGTAATGGGAATCTCCATTAATAATGCTGCAAGTCCAACACATACAGCTCTTCCACCTTCTCCCTTGAATACTGAAGCTACAGTAGCAGTAGAGGAAGATGCACTGTTAGCAGGAAGGGATGCTGATGTTGTTGCTGAAGACTTAATAAAACTTCTGTCAATTCCTAAGGGAGCTCAGGTATTTACCACAGATGTTGCTGAAGAAGAAGGGGCAACAAAAGCTGATATGGTAAAAGCTGATGATGTGGAGTCTGAGATTGGCTTACACACAGTTGAAGTTGATCTTGAAAATTTAAAACCTTATGTTGTAGAAGAAGTAGCACAGGCAAATCAACTAAATCCTGATGCTGAAGATAAAGGTGCAAAGGATGTTGCTGATAATGCAGCTTCCCTATCTGGTTCTATCAATGTCCAACTTCATTCAAGTAAAGATTTGGATGAAATCATTTTTCCTGATGATATGACAGAGGAAGAGAAAAGGGATAATCAAAGAAGACTCTCTAGGGCCTTAACTGAAAAGAATAAATCAGATGAGTGGACTTCTAAGTGGAGGGATGCAAGTCAATCATTCAATTATGCAGCTGCTCATGATCACTTGATGACTGCTAAGAGGTCTATCCAAGATCCAGCCATCATTTCTCATCTTAAGGCCTCTACAATTATGGTCAATTCTCTTCATGCTGATCATCTGAAAATCAAGGAAGAAGTTGGGAAGATAAGGCTTGCTTTTGATGATGTCAAATCTAAGCAAGACCTTGCATTGAAGAAAGCTCTCAAGCCTATCACTGACAGATAGACTGCTATTGAGAAAAAACAGGAGGACAATGAAACTCCTTCTATCCTTCTTCATTGCTGATGACAAAAAGGGGGAGAATATTGTTAAATCTAAATGCACTCCTTTTATCAAAGGTAATAAAGAGGATGATGATGCTGCTGATGGTGGAGATAAGGGAGGAAATACACTCAGGAGCTATAAGGGAGGAGCTGGAGCAAGTGGAAGTGGAGTTGTTAAATCTGTTAAGACTAGAGGTGGAGGTGTTAGTGGTAGAGGAAGAGGAAGGACTCTAACCACAACACATAAGCTGACTACTGTTACCACTCAAGTCAGAACTCAAGAACAAACAGTGACGGTAACAGATGCTAACGAAGTTCAAGCTGACAGGGTGATAGAAGCTGGAACTGAAGCTAGTCAGTTTGTGCTAACAATGGAGATTGAAGGTAAATCAACCACTCTCTACTACAGAGACCAGAAAATCATAGATGCTGATGAAACTGTAGCTAGAAGACTTTCTTCAGGAAGATGGCATGAATTTAGAACATATCAAGCAGATGGAAGCTGATTTTGTTCTTCTAAAGTCTGTTCAAACACTGATGCTGCTAGAGCCATTATCAACTCTCCAAAGAAGAAAAGGACACAAAGACCTAGGAAGAAAGGCATTATGATCAAAGAAGCTTCAAACTCTAATAGACCTGTGACTAGATCTCAGGCTATTCTATAAGCTGATAGGAGAGATAAGGGGAAACAGAAGGTTGATGAACCTCCATCAAAATCTGCTCAAGCTACTATTGGTTCAATCTTTGAAAAGCTAGACACTGACTGGATTGGAGCAGATAAAGATGTGAGAGAAGAAGAAGAAAAAGAAGAAGCTCACTTCCAAGTCAGCAGAAAAAGAAGAAGAATTATTAAAGGTGCTGATTGGGAAGAGAAGCTGAAAGAAACTTCAATCACTGATACTGCTCATATTGAAAGAATAAATACTGATGAACAACTCTTACCAACCTCTGACACTGCTCAAGTTGATCCTGATATACAAGTCTTAAACTCTGAAGTAGCGAATCCTGATTATGATATAAATGCTGATAAAGATGAGGTAAACACTAATACTGCAATTCCTGATCTCTCACAGTTATCTACTGATGAGAAGAGAAAGTTGTTATAGAAAAACAAGTCAGTGCTTCAGCCAAAGAAGGATGAGTTATGGAAGAAAGTCTACAGTGCTAAAGTGCTTGCAAGACAGCCTAAACCTAGAGACAAACTTGGTATTGAAGGGGAAAGAGTGTATAAAGGGGATGCTCTCAATATCAAATATCCTACAGCTCTTACTGATGACTTAGGTGAAGAAATTCAGCTGAAGCACTTGAAAAAGGTGATTTCTGTCTTTCTTGTTCTTGATCATTTTGATGGGAACACACCGAAGGAAAGGTTGCTGTATTTTCTATCTACTGGTAAGAGACTGAGAGTATCAAAAGAGAATCTGCTAATTAAATCCTGGAAGGAGCTAGAGTAAATTCACTATCTACTGAAGGTCATAAACTCTGTTACTACCAGATGGTCAGACTTTATCAAACAACAGATTCTTGTCAAGCAAAGAGGTATTTCTTTCAAGATAGCTTATCCAGTTGTTCCTAAATATGAACTTGATGATGGTATAATAGCAGATATGCCAAGAGGAGGAGCTCAGATCACTAAGCAGTTGGGTATGGATGTTGTCACATTCAATCCAGATGGTAAAGACATTGGAGTCATTTCGCTAGATGATCTTCACATGAACAGAGCAAAAATTCCAAATCTTAGGACAGCTGTTTATCAGATTGATGATTCTACTCCAGAGATTAAAGATCTCACAATCAAGCTGGAGATGTACTTGAACATTGCAGAAGAAAATCTTGTAAAGAGTTTCTTTTCTGAAGCAACTGGGTATAGCAGGATTGTAGAATAAACTCTGATTTTTCATATGATTGAGTTGTAATAAATTTTCATTCTTGCATTTAGATTTTTGTTTTGTCATCATCAAATTC
>PHNY01298895.1:2006-15332 GCA_003724115.2 Anethum foeniculum
ATTAATCAGCCACAAAACTCATCTCTAGGCAGTTTTATAACTGCCGGGCAGTTTATAAAACTGCTCCAATGCCTAGCAACTGCCCCTCTTTGTGCCTGCCACTTGTGCCTTCTTTATTTGCCAGTTTCCCTTGCTTTGCAACTGCCCAAGGACAATCATAACTGCCAATAACCAACACCAAGTGAACTATCACTGTTTGATAAGTTGTCGCCAAGACTATCACTAAGATTGTCACCAGGAGCCCAATCTGACCCAGCCGCCCACACGGCTCCAGCAGCCCACACTGCGCTGACTGCTAACGCCGACTGAGTGTCGCCTTTCTCAGTCATACTGGCCGCCGCCCAGCTGCCTGACGCCAAGCTCAGCTCCCCGACTCATGTCCAGCCAAGATGTCTTACACTAATACACTAACATTTTTAAAATTTTAAAGTGTTTTGAACGACTTTTTAATAATCGTCGATAAATTAGTGAAAAATTATTAAAAATATTTGAACGATATTTTGACCAATTCAATAAATCTTAGTCTTTTACATGATTAGTTTTGATTTTCGAAATCTATTTTGAGAAAAAATTATTTTCTATACGACATTACAATTTTTTAAAAGCACTTCAAAATTATCCGAGCATATATTTAAAATTATTATTTTTAAAAATCAAAAAAGTTAATATTTAATAAAAGTTTCTTCTTATAAGTTATAAATAATAATCTTTAATGTAGTTTTTTCGTTTACAACAAAAAAAAAGTAAATAATAATTATAATACCATATATAGTACTCCCTCCGTCCCTGGACGAGGGCTCGGCACGCATTTTAAAGCTCATTTATAACGTAACTTCATAAATAATTTTAAAATTTTTTTCTAAATAAAAATTTACCACTTGAATTTTAATTTTAAAAAAAAATTTAAAAATAAATTACAAAAACATATTTTATATTCACCTTGCCTGATACACGGAGGGATAGAAGGAGTAACACTCTGTGCGGAAAGGTCAAAGACTCAAACATAGAGACAGCACTAATGCACTCCCACCATCACGTTCACGTTAGTGCTCTTTCTTCTGGCTATGATCATTGATCAAGAGTACATTATAGTATGTAGATATGTATGTATAGCAGTATATATGGGAGTATTATATATAATAATAATTTAACACAAATATAAATCATTCGGTTAAGGTTGCTTGCTTGGACTTGGCATGTCAATTATTCTTCTCCCTTTATATTCTGAACGTGGAATGTGCTTGCGAGGCTCAACAATACCATATGGTAGTCATGAATGCTAAGTAGCATGCATGTTTTTTCAGGTTCACAAAATGTATGCACAAATACTCTGCTTCTTCTATCTTAGATATTTTAATTTGAATAATTATAGACCAACGGATATTGATCATGATGATGTTTGGTTCTTTACTTTAAAAAGTAAATCCAGTTTAACTATATAATCTATCCCGTTGAGTAACAATCTCATATTAAAAAGAAATCAAATATTCTAAAACCGAGGCCCCTATTTTTGGGCATAATTTTGTTGTTTTGTTCATGATAAATTGTGTGAATTGTGGGATGCTAGAGAGTCAAATCTGAGTCTTGAGTCCTCCTTCCGTCAGCATAAGCTCTGGTCGGTTAAGAAACCAATTATTCTAAAATTTTAAGATATTAAAGTAAGATCTCATATGGATCTTATATTATTTTCATCACTCTTCCGTTGTGAACTCCATTTCTCAACACTCCTCAAGTTTGACTTTCTACCACCTCTAATATTTTTACAATTTATTATAGATATAAAGGTAATTTATATCTCAAAAATGAACGTTCATGATTTACTCTTCAATCCAAAAAAAATGAGATTTCAAGTAAAGTGGTCGAATATTTCATATGAGACTAATAACTTGAGGTTTTAGAATATTGATTACTTGCCATCTCATCTCAAAGCAGAGGAATATTTAAAATGGATGCACAATTTCACTAGCCTAGTGGCGAGTACACTGCACAAATTATTCACTCTTGGATTAACGAATTTTCTCTACAAAAATCTCAATTTTAGGTTCTATACTCAAGTATTATGAGATTACATCTCTATCTCTAGAAACATAAATCTCAATTTTAGGTTCTATATTCAAGTATTATGAGATTACATCTCTATCTCTAGAAACATGGAAAAAGTTAGTACTTATCAGGAGAATTTATTAATGACCAAAAATGTAATTTCTATCAAACAATTCTTTATATTTAATTAAATTTCTTTGTCTAAAATTAATTTTCGATCCGGCAACTGCTCGGTGATGAACTTGTTTAGTGTGATTAACAAGTTTTCGCCAATCGATTTGTTGGGGAGTAGATACGTTGTCAACTTAAGCGTTGTGATAGTTTGGATTTTTGATACATGTATAAAGTGTGACGTGCTGAAACTAAAATAAACACTTGTGTAAGAATAGTAAATACATTACTGGTGTCAGCAGCATGCCTATGTGTTGGACTTTTTGTGATTGTCCATTGATTAGTCCATAGAGTTAAGTTTAAGAATTATGAATATCAAAATCTATACTAACATGATGTTACGAGTAAATGTATAACACGAATATGGATTTTAATCCTCAACACCCGCGTGTCATCATGCTTATTTAATATATTATTTTAGAATTATAAGATCCGTATTTCAAATATCCGAATTTAAGAATTTACTTTTTTCGCTATAATTTTTTATAAATTGGAACTTTTCATTTTCGGAGTAACTTTTGCGGAAATGAATAGTTCCAATTCGCAAAAAATTATAGAAAATTGTTAAAAAAAACCTTTAAATCTGGGCGCTTGAAATATAAATCCGACGCCTTCAAGACGGACCCACAAATGTATAAAAAATTATCATTGTAAAAAATTATCATATAAAAAAAGTTTTTACTTCTTAATTTTAAAATAAATAAATTTTCTACCCCTCAATATAATGTATATATTAAAATTATATACGTTAATACTCTTAATTCGAACAATTACTTATAAATTCATTAATATTATTATTTTCAATAAATATCTTTTAAAATACGAAAATCATAACGATTTTCAAAAATAAAATCATGCACGGTATAAAAATTATTAAACAATAATATTTATTCTTCATTAGTATAGTTACACATAAATTATATTAAAATGTGTGTTTAATGAAAGATATAATTTTATGCAAAATTTAGGACCGATTTTACACTACAATTTTCTTTAAAAAATATTAATTATTATTAAACATGATTTATTAAATTTTAATATTGATCTCAAATTGGGAGTAAATATTTTTTTTATCAATTTAGAGAGATTATATTAATTTAAAGGGGTTCTGGTGTATAGACAGCCTAATTTTGCTTTTTTAAATAAAATATTTTCTACAATATTAACTTCTAGTTTTATTAACCAATTTCTTTTACGATTGTTAGATTATAAAATGAATAATTAAGAACTTTTAAATATAATTTGAAGAATGTTTAATATCTAAATATTACTAAAATTTTGATGTTAAATCCAATGAACCTATTAAATACACATATAAAAATAAATAAAAATAATGAAATATATATTTTTTAAATAATGAAATAATATATATCTCTTCTATATATAATACACCAACATGGAGATAAAATTCATGAGACATTTTATTCATGTACTGAAATGACTAATTTACCAAAAATGTTGTTTGTGGAAATCGAACTCAAGTCATTTCATTCACCAATACATCTTCATACCACTCCATATTGTCACATGTGTTTGTAATCATACGCATAATATGTGATTGTCGTAAATAGTAATTATTTTATTTTCCTTCAAACATAATAACCGGAATATTTGTGCAGTTAATTTTAAGGGATTGAATTTAAGATATAATGTTGAGCATAAGACATAAACAAATCATTACCTTATTTATTAATAAATTTTTAGTTTAAAAATATGTCTCGTAACTTTTTAATTTAACTTTTTTAATATAAAAAAATTAAAATAACATATAATTAATTTCTTTAAAAGAAATATTGAAAATAGATCGCTTATATATAAATAATCTATATGTGTAATAAATATTTAGATAAGTTAGAATTATAAATAGTCAGTATATTTCGGTTTGCTTCGAATTTGAAATTAGAACTTGATTCACTGTTCAAAAAATACTCGAAATCAGAACCTGACCGATTTTTCAAAAAATACACCAAATTATAAGGATTCAGTTTACTTTTCAAAATTTAGTAAATTTAAATTACGAGTTTGGCGAGAACATCTTACGTGTAAGGTGAAATGTTGTAATATCTTATAATTAATAAAAAATATAATGGGTTTGATTTATATATATATATATATATATATATATATATATATAAGAAATTTATAAAAATTATAGAATTAAAATTTTAAAAAATTTAGATAAAGAATCTTAATTAATGAAGATAATATTTAATGTTAGAAAATATTTTACAAATATTTTGAATTATTTTAATATTTTTGAATTATTTAATAAAAGTTAAATCTATACTACATTGTATAATTTGATTCAATCCATTTTATGTTATTTAAAAAATAAAAATTATATAAAATAAAAATTATATTGGTCGGTGATTGAAAGGATTAACAAGTTAAACTAACATTTGTAAAATTTTATCGAATTAAAAAATATTTAATTTTAGAAAAATGATATAAAATATTATCAAATTATTATAAGAAAAAAGACTAGAATCATAAACGAAACAAACTTGAAAACGATTTGAATGCCGATATTATTACAAATTTTTCTTCGAATTCTTGAAAAAAACCCCGTGAATATCAATAATAAGCTCTTTACAATATATGTGTGTGTGTGTCACAACTATGATTGATGCTCGGTCTAGTAAAACTATATATAGATTGTTTACCAGTGCTACCGCGACTACAATATATAAATAATTGAAATTTATTTATTAAATTTATACAATTTTTGAATAATTATAAATACATTTTATTTTAGTAATCATTGGCTCAGTAGATGTTAAAGAATGTTTAAACATATACATTAATAAGATATTTAGTATATAAATAAACGAGACCCGCATAATTTACTTAAAAATATGACAAACAATAATATACTTGTATACACACGCACATATGACTTTATCTTTATTAATTGTAAAAGATTCAATGTTAATGTTGTATTCAGATTCATCGATACACTGGAAGAGTACAACAAAAGTCTTTTATGTTGTGAAAGTGAGAATGACCAATGAAATCCAGGATTTTTTTCAATGTGTTAAAACTATGTGGATAGACCAATTTTAATTGATGAATCATGACATTGACAATTATCTGATATCCTATAAAAGTAGGATTTTGTTTAATAGATTAAAAACTAAGGACACCGGGTAAACTTTATTTAATGTATTATTGCATCGGCAATGATATGACATCAACATAGACGTTGAATTTTAAAAACTAACTTTTTGTCATTAAAATCAATTTATATTAACATTAATGTAAATTTTGCTTTACTGAGATTGCAAGTGATTACGACTTTAGTTATGCATTTTTAATCTTTTTAAATTGAGTAATGTAGTTGTAAGTGAGTAGCGACTTTAGTAATAAAATAACTCATTACACATAACTTATTTAATCAAAACACAAAATTTTTGCTTAATTCTACATTCAACATATGTGTTAATTTTTAATTTACTTATTGTGAACATACTAACGATATTCTATGGATTAAATTTTAATATTTTCGTTTTAGACGTGCAGTGACTACCTTGTTTGTATTTATTCAATAAATATAAATTACAAGACACAAATAAGAAAATATAAAATTTTCTTAATAAACTATAGTAGAAACATCTTATACGTTAGTAATGTCTTACATGAAAATCATACACTTTGATAAATAGTCAACTTTTATTTGATATAGCTAGGGCGTTGCACAAGATTTACCAATAAGAAAACAATCAATGATGTTATAATTGCATGGTGCACAAAAAAGCTATAGAAAATGACCCTGTATCGTACGGGTTATTATACTAGTTAAAATAATATGTGAATCGATTTTAGTGATAAAATAGATCTTGCTCCATGAAATGCATTAAAAACAAATAATTTTAAACTTAAATATATATGCATTCTATTTATAATTATTCGATTATGGAATAGAGAATATATGCATTCAAGACTCTTTCATACTCCTCGGGGGATGGAGGTTCGGCACGTATTTTAGCGCTCATTTATAACATAGTTTCATAAATAATTTTAAATTTTTTCTTTTGCTAAATAAAAGTTTAACACTTGAAATTTAATTCAAAAAAAGAAAATTTTAAAATGAATTACGGAAGTATATTTTATATTCACCTTAAAATGCGTGTCAAACAATGAAAAAATTATGTATACAATTCAGAGGGACAGAGGGAGTAAGTATTTTAAAAAATATATTCAAAATAAATTTAAATACATTTTTTTAAAATTAAATTATTCAACATTCACTTTCAAATTATAAAAATTGAATCAAATTTAATATTGCATTAGATTTGAGCTCTTATTTGTCTCACTACTGCAGAATCCAGATATCCAAATTACACAAAAATTACAGATATCCAAATTTAACCTACAGGATTCACAAGAAAACCTCTCTTTTTTCAAAATGCCCTATTTTAGGCTAGTGATCATTTTCTTTAAACCAGGACTTCCCTAAAATAAACAAACTTTTTTTTTTTTTGCTAAAATAAACAAACTTCCCCAACACAAATTGCTAAAACTTATATAGGTTTCAACAAAGTAAATGACTGGCAATTACATTTACGGCTATAACTTTAATTTTAACAAAAGAGAAGACAGAAGTAGCACTCTACCGCATTGACGCATATTTTAATGTCCAAACGGCGATCAACAAAGTCTCATTATACGAACGTAAATGTAGAGTACTAGTAGTAACGCCCCGTCTCTCTCTCTCTCTCTCTCTCTCTCTCTCTCTCTCCGGCGCCGATCAACTTTCCCACAGCTAGTGTTTGGCAAACAACTCTTTACTTGATCCGGTAAATGCATTTCTACTTGTTCTTATTATATATACACACACATTTCCTATACTTAAAATTAATTCATACATGTTCTTACAATATCTAAACACATTTATATAAACTGACAACTTTCTCCCTTACATATGTTCTTACAGTTTTGTTTCATTAGACATAGATCTTGTAATATCTCCTGTTAATCTAATTTAATTTCTGTTATTTTTTCAGCCACCAAACAAAAACAACAACATACAAATAGAGTTCAACTGGTGTATAAATTTCCTCTGAATGGACTGGATGCTTGGATAGTACATATATCTAAAAAAAAAGAGGCAAAAATAGAAAGAAATACAGGGAGATGAAAGCCTTGTCATCAGGTTTGATAATTGGGGTATCTATAGGAGTTGTCATTGGTGTGCTTTTGGCAATTTGTGCATTTTTCTGCTTTAGGATCCATAGTAAACGTTCCCAGATTGGGAACAGCAGTTCTCGTCGTGCTGCTACTATTCCGATTCGAGCAAATGGTGCTGATTCTTGCACTGTTATGTCAGACTCGTCTTTTGGTACCACTGATTCCCCTAAAATTTCCGGGAATATTAGTAACATGTCATCATGGCTAGGAGGGCTTAAGAAGGCAAATGTACTTTCTGCTTCGGGGATATTGGAGTACTCTTACAAGTATGTTCACGCTTTAGCTTGAATTTAATTGTGTTTGGTTTTTCTAGATCAGGAGGTCAATTGAGGGGATAAGAAATTGAGAATGATAGGTTTGGGATCTATTAGTTAATTTGTTTTATTATGCTCTTCATATGTAGGTTATTTGATTTTTACTGTAAATTTTTTTATGTGGATTAGGGATTTGCAAAAAGCAACGTGTAATTTTACTGCTTTGATTGGTCAAGGGGCATTTGGTCCTGTTTATAAAGCTCAAATGTCAACCGGTGAGGTTGTTGCTGTTAAAATGCTTGCAACTGACTCTAAGCAAGGGGAAAAAGAGTTCCACACAGAGGTAATAGTGATTTCGTAAAGAGCATCAGCTCATCTTCCTATTCTATATCACATATCCTTGTAGATCTTTTGGCCTCTGATTCATCTTTTCGTCTCTGATTCTTACAACTTTCTCAGATTGGTGTTTGATAAATGATCATAGTTCACTTAGCTAGTTGTTCTTAAAGTTTTGTGGGCATAGAGTAACATAGAAGCATGTACATGTTCTAATATCACGCACTGTTCTTACAAGCAAACTAGCATCATAAAATTTGCTCAATTTGCTTCCAAGTAAAGTGATATATACTTGTATGCTATTTAATTTACATCTCTTTCACCTGATTCTCGCATTAAACCCTTTGTTCATCTGCATCTCTTTCTAGGTTACATTACTGGGGAGACTACATCACAGAAACCTTGTTAATTTGATTGGATACTGTGCAGAAAAGGGACAACATATGCTAATATATGTCTACATGAGTAAGGGCAGCCTAGCTTCTCACTTGTATGGTAAGCTTCCTGCGAATACTTTCAGTATTTTATTGCATAGGATTGTCATAAACTCCTTCTAGGTTCCAGCCGATATACACATATTTGTGCATTTTTACAATTGATAGATATATGAGTCACGGTCGACAAGTCGGGATTCCATTTTGGCATGATTAAGATCAGTTATTGAAAGCCTTTCATCTCGGTACCTTTTAATGGTTTAACTCAATGTTTACCTTTTAATCACTAGCATCTAGGTAAATTAAGTATTCCTCTTTTTCCAATTAGGAAATGAAAGTCTTTTTTTGGCAAGAGGATTAATGTTCAATGCTGGACGGTTTTGCTTGACTCTTCCTAAATGAACAAGTTCTTAATGCTTTAGGTGAGAGGCATGAACCATTGAGCTGGAATCTAAGGGTCCAAATTGCTCTGGACGTAGCAAGGGGTGTGGAGTATCTACATGACGGGGTAAGCTCACTGTTCTTAACCGCTAGTGGTGGGTTGGTTGTAGTATGATATTATGTTTTGGTCTCATTTGATCTCCCTTTAAATAATTTCAGGCAGTTCCTCCCGTGATACACCGAGATATCAAATCTTCCAATATTTTGTTGGATCAGTCCATGGGAGCCAGGGTATGTATATTGGCATGTTTTCCTTTGAAAGGAGACTTACAAGTTCTCATCTATAGGTTTTTTTTCCTTAGTAATTTGCAAGGTCAGCCAAACAGCCGAGATTCCTAGAATCTGTATCTGCATTGCAATAGGTTTATAATAACTACTCATTTAACTGTTTACATAGGTAGCTGATTTTGGACTTTCAAGGGAAGATATGCTAAACAGACATGCATCAAACATACGTGGAACTTTTGGATATCTAGATCCAGAATATATATCATCCAGGACCTTCACCAAAAAGAGTGATGTTTACAGTTTCGGAGTGTTACTCTTTGAACTTATTGCAGGAAGAAATCCTCAACAGGGTTTAATGGAGTACGTTGAGCTTGTAAGTCCTCTCTCTTTCATCATCCTTGTCATCATCAACGATTATATGTATATAATTTTATCCGTTATCATAAGAGACATACTGTACACCACGTTTAACTTTTAGGCACATGCCTCTTTCCCATTAACTGCATTTTTGCCTTTTCTAGGATGGTAGGGATTTGGCTTTAATAAATTGTTTTTAGTTAAAATACTTCCCAAGGAGTAGGTTACTATCATAGTTATTAAATAAAAATTAATTTAAGTGTGATTAATGATGGACAGGCGGCAATGAATACTGACGGGAAAGTTGGTTGGGAGGAAATAGTTGATCCTAATCTTGGTGGTAAGTTTGATGATCAGGAACTCAACGATGTAGCAGCTCTTGCATATAAATGTGTCAACGTTGTATCTAGAAAGCGGCCTTCAATGAGGGACAATGTTCAAGTTCTTTCGCGGATTCTCAAACAAAGGCACGGCAGGAATCATCACAAACATCCATTATCAGCTACTGCAGATGAGCTTACAATCAACATGGACCAGTTAGAATGTAGAAGTAAATTGACCCAACACCAACGAGATGAGTCTATGGACAGCAGCATAGCCGACTCGTGTGAACTCTAACTACAGTTTTTTTCCTCATCTGTTCATTAGTATTTTCCCTTGTTTTTGTTCTCCCTGTAATATATTACCGGCTTTATAGGAAGTAGAAATACATCAGATCTTAATCATCCTGAGTTTCGATCTAAAAATTATAGGAGTTGGTTGAGTGTCTCTTGTCATTCTGGTGTAACATAACATAGTTCTGCTATTCCACTTGCATTCGTTGTTTTGTACCTTCCAGATTCTGTACATCGGTACTTCTAGAATTTAAATGGAAAGGCAAAAAAAACAATTTTCAGCTCCTGTAGTCTTGTAGATTGGTTATCTGTCCTGAGGATTTGGCTTTCTTACATGTCATAATGATATTGGTCATTACTGAAGGTGGTTCCATAGTCATCAAGGTCTTTAAAGATTGTAAATCAAGCTGATACTAGAACTGCTGCTAACTATTGTGGTCAGGTCAACAACAATCACTAAATTGCAGCTACTTGATTTATATAGCGAGCTTTGAACAATACTTCTCACCAAAAATGCACATAAGTTCGATTGCAATTTGCAAGTAAATAAGAGAGCTGCAACATTTGGAAACTACTATAATTTTGCAATCATCAGAGTAGTAGTAAAATATAAAGAAAGGATTCTCCAACTCTAATATTATTCTCCGCATCAAAATATATTTCCAGTCTTGATGCAGAAAGACAAAAATAAGTCCTGATTGCTCTAAAAATGTTCACCCGCAACAGTATAAGAAACTTAGAAATTAATTAATCAGCTGGACTTAGCGGAACTGCATAAACAAGCTAACCTCCTGCAGCTAACTAGAATAATAAATGATTGTTCGAAAGAAATTTGTTTTGGAAATATTATTGTATCATTTTCTTTCAAAAGTTTAAGGTTTTGCAGATCACCACAAAGCACGGAAGAAGGGCTCTGGGATTGAGCAAATAAAGTTCTTCAATATTAGAATGAAGACCAACCTTACCAGCCAACGAATCAAATCCCGACTGACCAGCTATTTCTTGGATGTTCTCCAAAGGTTTATGTACTCTCCCAGCTATAACTCTGCAAACTATCAAGGCTTTTCTCAGGGTGTTATCATTTTTGTCGATGTCTATAGACTCCAAAGCTCTCTGACTAGTGGAAGTTGTGAAAACGCCTATTCCACGCTTGAGCTCTTTTTTGCTTGATGGCCCATTTCTTATTATTCGACAAACACAGCATTTGTCAGATAAACATAGACTGGTGCAACCATTTATGCCAAGGGAGCATGCCACAGTTGTGCCGTAAAACCTCAAAAGTTCATTACCGTCTGCAATGCAGCGGGGATGTTTTGTTTGGAGTTTGCTAGCCTGGATCTTTACCCTCTCCCTGTATTCTTCAAATTGAGACAGCATTTTTTGCATGTTGTGAACTTTCAATACCTTCTCAATTCGACCACAATGATTTTCTGGTTTTAACCAGCTTGACCGGCAAATTATCTCCACAATTTTCCTAGATGAGTCACCCTCCACAAGTTCGGTGACTGTATGATGAAACATTTTGTAAGACTCTTGTTAAATGAAAAAAACAATCTTAATAAATCTGACTTTTCAAAATTATTGATATGCATACAACACACATGGAAACTGAAGTCATGGTGACTTGGAACAACACAGTAGAGAAATAGAGTAGTAAGGGATAATCCACTAAGCATAACTAATAAAAAAACTACAATTTTATATCAAAAAGTAAAAAGTGAAAATATTTATCATTTCAACACTCAAATTTAGCAAGCAGTATTTTTTTTTTTTGGCTTTTAAAAAGTTAAGGTACAACTTTCTCAAACAAATTCCAATTTATACAGAAAGCAGCTGCCATCCTATTCACAATCATTTCTGTGATTCTGCCTATATTTGGAGGTTAGGTCCTCTTTAAGAATTTTGATTTGTAGAAAGAAAATTAAACCACAGGAGACATACCCAATAAATCCCGCTCGAAATTGGTCGGGTTCTAACGAAGAGGTAAAATATACGATCTTACTCCTAGTAGAAGATAAATATAAATTTAATACAATTACGAGTTAAAAAAAAAAACACACTATCAACTTGGTAAATAAGGCCAACGAAACACTAATTTTGATCCAAGTAAGGAACCAAAATAAAATGAAGAAAAAGGGATATATACCAGCATGCTTTAACATATGATGAGCTTCAAGAGCTTCCGATGTCCCAAACCCAAACAGCTCTCCACATTTATGGCATGTCACTGAGGAAGCGGAGCCATTAGTATCTGTCTGAACAAATGCCCTAGCTTTCACGGAATTTCCATTTCCACCCCTCGAATTCGAAACCCTCCCGTGCCTAGACCCTTCCAGTGCAGACTTTCTTGGAGGAGTGGCTGTTGAGTTTTTAAATGAAGGATTAAAATATTGCATTTTAGGATGTCCACCAGGCCCTGGTGTGCCTGGCTTTAAAGAACTAACACCACCATCATTTCCACCATCTTCTTGAAACCCTCCAAACCCACTGATCTTAAGCTCAAATCTTGAATTACTCATAATCACTTCATGGCTCATTGGGTTCATAAATTCACTACTTCCAATAGATCTTGGACTGCAATTAACAGGCTTCTCTGAGTGTAACTTACTCCCATGAATCACATCTTTAAGATTGGATATAGACCTAGAACACCCTGATCTCCTTGATTTTTTAGTAAAGATTTTGCTTAATTCTTTCTTGGTTTTAGGAACATGAACATCTGTTGCCTCTTTGCAATGCAAAGATTTCTTCAAAGAAAACCACACTGAAAGCATTTTCTTTTTTTCTTTTTTTACCCTCAGCTTACAATTAAAATCCCTTAACACAAAATCAGAACTTTTTTAAAAATCAAATGGCCCTTTACACAACCTTTATGAATCATAACTGCCATCAAGCTAAAAAGTAGTTGATGTATATAATAAATATGTATATCTACAAATGTATAAAGAATGAAACCCAGAATTTAAAAAAGATTACCAATTAAGTGAGGCAATCCATCAAGATTATAAATGTAGTTGGAAGATTTTGCTGAGGTCGTTGGGGGGTGAGAGTGAAAGCTGAGAAGGGATGAATTCAAATAATTAAAATGGATTTTTAGAAAATGACAATTTTGGGAGAATGACAAGTGAGACAACTAGGGCCCCGTTTGACAAATCTTATTTCTGAAAATAAGTTACTTATTTTCAGAAAAAGTACGTGTATATGTATTTTTTCTGAAAATAAGTAACTTATTTTTCATTTTGAAAATAAGATTTGATTTTC
>PHNY01298904.1:5874-23148 GCA_003724115.2 Anethum foeniculum
CTAATAAAAGAAAGAAACATAATTAAGCTAATAAAAACAAATAAGAAATTTAGATAAGAAAACCTGAAATCTTCACTTCTATCACAAGATTAAAATCCATGGCTTTCTTCCCTAACTTCCCTGTATATAAACCCTAACTATTTCCTACTCTATAATAATACATATGAGTAAAAACTAATCATCCAATCTGATGTCTCCTCGTATTATATTATTCTAATAGAATTACAAGTGAGACTTCTAAGTCAAGTAGGATTTTATAATAAAAATTTGTAGTTGTATGTTCTCTGCAGTTTCTGGGCTGCTCCAATTGGATTCTCCTTACTAGACCATCTCTGAATTAAATAGAATTCCTTAAGCTTTGTGTGGGCTGTAAGATCGTCAAAAACGAACTTCTGGAACTCAAGATATGACCCAAACAGTATAAGTAGCCCGCATAGCACATTTATTACGAATTTTCTTCTATTTTTCACTCCAAAATAGGACTTTTTGCTCCAAATCCTTCCAAGTCTAGAATTTCCTTGTATCCTAGAATAAAACATCAAAATCTATTAAATAAAAATCCAAATAAGTGCAAAATACAATAAACATGAGAATAAAATCATCTAAAATATATATATAAAAATATATTCTATCAAATCTTAATTTGTTTAGCAGTTTTCGAGTTGAAAGATTTCCTTCTAAGCCAATTTTTTTGTCACTGTAGTGAATATGGAGTTCTATACAATAGTGTCTGATTGTAATTATATTTTCCTCTCTTTCGCAATGATTTATCTTTTCAGTTTAAAAATTATACGACTAAACAGATGTAAAATTAAGAAAAAAAATATATGATATGGGCTACCTCCTTTGTGATCCCATTATCTGGTGAAATTTTAAGGTGAAAAAGAAAATGGAGTATAATAGTGTTATATAATAATAATATTTTCCTCTCTTTCGCAATGATTTTTCTTTTTCGCTGAAAGATTATACGGCTAAACAAATGTGAAAGTAAGAAAAAAATATGATATGAGCGACCTCATTTGTAATCCTACTATAAGGGGATTTTCATTATAGACAAATATTTGCACCTTTTGAAGAAATATTGTTGCGGTTATTTTTCCTTCAAGAGATTTACGATATTATAAGAAAAAGTGTATTCACTTGAAAAAATTACTATTTCTTACATAAAACTGGTTCCAAATTAGATTATAACATTATTTGCAAAATATTCTCGCAATTTCTTTAATTCTTCCATGATTTACTTGTGCTTGTGGTTCACGTACACAAAATCTCCTTATAAGGAGGTAATTAACTGAGTGAATCATTCTCGTAATGATGATGTGAAATTTTCTCACATGTCTTTTTCTTCCCTACTTATAGTGTAGCTTTTAATAACATAAATGTGATTGATATTAATGTTGATCACCATTTTAACTTGATTGTTGACACAAGTATTCATCTCCTTGTAGGCGATACGAACTAGGTGGATTCATCCAATATTAATCTTGATACCCCTGATGAAAGAGTGGTATGTTTCTTCTCGATAGTTCTTTGTTGCTTCTTTCTAATACATAAATGAATTTTAGTATGAAATGATATCTTCGATATAATATTTATTTTGGTATTTGTATGATTAAAATATAAAATTTAAATACACGTAGATCCTCTCTATTAGGACATGAATTTAATTGATCCTCTCACAAGTCAAATAGTCAAACTAGCAAAATTATTTTCAAACATATTTATATTTTTTTAATATAAATATAAAGAGATATTCCATTATTCTGAAAATATCAAAATTATATTTTTTATGGAATATATCTCTACATGGTAATAAAGATCGAAAAAGAAATATCGAGATATGATATTTTTTAGATCTCAGTTGCAACATCAATAAGGTAACAAGCTCGAAAAAGGAATATCATGACAGAAATATTTTTTAGAGATCTCGTGCTACATGAAAAATACTTTTACTTTACAAACATTTTTTCATCCATCAAAGAGTTCTTATTCAAAAGCTTATTAATATTCATTTACGAAATATTAATATCCAATTTTATTCCCTGCCATGTGTATTTAAAGTAATTTTCTCTGGTTACGTAAATTTATCATATTTTAAGAGGAAATTATATTTAAATACTCAAAAATATTTCCTAAACTCTCCATATATTTTATATATTAGGAAATATATTTTAAGAAGTTATTTAAGTCAAAACATTGGTCAAAAATATCCATTTGCTTCACTATAAGACCAATTGTAATTTACGCGTAACCGGAAGTTGATTTAATCGTTTTAAATTCAAATAAAATACTTCAACTTGCTAGGATGCCTTGAGACTTGAGATTGATCACTTAAATGGTATTCTCTATTCTATGCATGGTAAAAATTTCGTAAATTTTTGAGAACTTTCGTCTGGTTGTGATTTTTAGGGGCGTTGACCAAGACTTTGACTGAGCGTTTGACTAAGCTACCTTTGACTATTTTCTTACCAAAAATGGCAGATCCTCATATCATGATATATAGGTAATTATCATTTTTTTTATATTTATTTAAGGTCTTTCAAAGTGGTCATATTTAATGGTCCTAATTACGTATTTACGTAATTGATTAATGATTAAAAGAAAAAGGCAAATATATTATTTAATCAAAAGAGACCAGCTTCATAAACTTGTTTGCCTCATATGGCAAGTGGGAAAGAAACACAACTAACACACTTTGCTTTCCATGTCATCAATTCATGGCAAATTCTCATCCACCCTTCATTTCTCTTCTAATCTACAACATTCATTCCACCTACCACTCCCCCAACTTTTCCTATAAATAGAACCCTTCCCACACTCATTTAGACACAAGCTAAGAGCCACAAAGTTTCTGGGAATTTTGAAGAAGCATCTTCTCTTTCTACTCTCTCAAATATTTATACTCACTTATTCTCAAAAACCTTATCTCTCTCTCAAATATATATACATATACACAAGGTTTTTGATATACAAGTTTAGGTACACCCAACCAAGCCTATTCCCACTTACTGAGCTCATCTACTATCACTCATGGCCTCCCGAAGGGCTGCCTAAGTTCGTCCCAAGTGCCAAAATCCGGTCGAATCTCCGGCAAATTTTTCTGGGAACTTTTTCAAGCATTTTCCAAAAGTGGTAACTTTTAGCTTCGTATTTGATTCTTTATTTTTGTGCTTTGTACTTAATTTCTCTACTTCATCTTAAACTCTAATATTGGATCTCTTATAAAGAAGGTTCTCAGGAGAAAAGAGAACTAAGATTCGAATTTGGATTAGAATAAGTACTTTATCTTCAAAAAGAAACATATAAAGAAGAAGATCTATAAATCAAAGTACTTAATCTCTATAAAACTCTAAGAAAGAGTGAGATTACATTTGACGAAAAGAATTCACGAGTTAGTCAATTACTTTGCACTTTATTTATCTCGATCTTAGCTAACATATAAATCGTGTACATAAATCATTGTGAAAAGTACCGTATAATTCTCAACTAACATCTTTAGTGTTCCGTGAGATTATATATAGATATATAAATACTTCGTAATTCGTCAAACTTCGAAAGCACAAATCTTAAGCCAATTACTTTGCACTTTATTTATCTCGATCTTGGCTAAAGTATAAATCGTACAAGAAGTCATAAGTATACTTTGACATTATACTTGTCAAGAGAAAGTATACATAAAAAGCCTTAATCTATCAAGATTAAAGGATTTTACAAACTCCGAGATCTAAATTATCTCATCTTATAAACAGATTATTGTAATTAAAGTATTCTTCGATTTATAAATATATATCAAAAGAAGAAGAATACAAAAGAAGTCATAAGCTATATTGCTTTATATAAAGGACTTCTCATATTACTCCATAATAAGTATATTTTATACGGAGTAATTGAAAGTATACTTATAATTTATATCAAAGAGAAATATACTTAATATTATATTTAATATTCTTATTTGAATATTATAATATCTTATGAGCTAGTACTGTAACATACTAGTTCAATCTATCTTTTATCCATTCATATTTGTTTTGTAGATAGTCTTGTTAGTTTTGTAGTGAAGTGAAGTGACGTGAGGTGATTCTCGTTCTAAGACCCAAGTCCTAGACGTACTATAGGGGAGTCAGTAGTCTTGATTCCAGCGACGAACCTCGAACTTTGTTGTTACCAAATTCCTCCGTCAACAATACCAATCACCTCAAATATTGCTAATTTATTTACCAGTCTTAATTTGAATTAGTGCAAAGATATCAAACATGATCTTCTAAAAATACATTTAAAATATCAATATTGATTTCAAATATTTCAAATATCTTCTAAATTTTTTTATATGTGATGCTTTAATATTGATTTATTAATGTTGTTTAGATATTTTTATGAATTTTTGTATTGATTTTGAGATGTTGTGCGTTTCCAGTATGATGATATTATAATTGCTTTTGAAGGTAAGTTGGGCAAGGATGGGCATTTAACCCGCCCCGCTAGAACCCTCTCATAATATTTTATGTATTATTAATCAAATTTTCTACATTATTGCTTTATTTATTACTAGCTTAGAACCCGTGCGATGCACATGCTTTTTTTCCAATATTATATGATTTTTTAATTTAATTTTAATTAAATTGATAGTGCATTTTAGTTTAAAAAGGTAATTGCTTGGTTACTGATAATTATAATATTATTATATTTACTTAAATATAATTGTCCATATTATTTTTGGAAAATACTTGGAACTTGGTTAGAGAAAATAAAAAAGGTAAAAATGATGTTTTTATTTGATAAAAATGATGCTTAAAACCCGTGCAATGCACGAATTCTATTTAATATTATATAATTTTTTAATTTAATTTGAATTAAAAATTTTAATATTATATCTTTAATTTTATTTGAATTGAAAGTGCGCCTTAGTTGAAACGGATAATCGATTAGTTATTAATAATTATAATATTATTATTTTATTTTATTAAAATAGAGTTGTCCATAACATATTGGGAAAAATAAAGTGTTGGTTAGAAAAAATAAAAAATATAATGTATTTCAGCTGAAAAAAGGTAATCGGTTAGGTTATTAATAATTATATTATTATTATTATTATTGTTATTATTATTATTATTATTATTATTATTTAAATAGACTTGCCCGTGTATTTTTGGAAAGGTGAGATGTTTTAGTTAACCGTTATATTTTTGGAAAAGAGTGATATTTTAGTTGCCCGTGATATGAGAAATGTAACTGATTGTTGTTATTATTATTATTATTATTATTATTATTATTATTATTATTATTATTATTATTATTATTATTATTATTATAGTTACTCATAGACTTTTATTGATTACACTTTATATATTCTTTCATTAATGTGAGATAATAAATTAAAAAATTAAATGTATACTTTATTATATGTTATAATAAAATCTTGAAGTAACTTTGTAACAAAAAATGTGCAAAATAGAGTTGAGATTAATTCTTCTTTTCAAATAAGACAAATAAACTAAACAAAATTATGTATATTATTAGGATTAAAATTGGTAAAAAATTGCAAATTCTATCAATCAGAAAAATTGAAAATTAATTTAACAAACGCCATTATTCGTTCAGCATACAGATTAATCAATCGTTCATAATTTTACTCATTAAGAAAATACTGTTCAGATTTAACAAACGACCTCTTAGTGGATGGAACATCTATAAAACTTCAAGTTTCCCATTATGGTAATATAAAGATAGTAGCGGTGCAGCTCTGTCAAGTTTTATATATCCATGCGCGCTACACTTCGTGTTACAAGAATTTTCTTAAACTCTCACAAACTTTGTGGCTTTCTTTCCCCTGCAATTGGAAAGCTCTACGAGTTAAAAGAGCTTTCACTTCTCAACAGCTCCCTCACTAGCCAAGTTCCTGTTGAAATAGTTGAGTGTAGAAAGTTGGGAATTTTGATTTTCACAGGATGCTCTATGTTCGGTAAGTTTCCAGTCGACATATTTCATTTACCAGAACTGCAAATACTTCATATTCCTTTCAATTTTGATATCGTGTATTCTTTACTCGAGTTCAAGGAAAGAAGTTTGCTAAAAGATTTGCGACTTAATTATACAAACATCACTGGTAAAATTCCTGCCTCTATCGGAAACTTACAATCACTGACAAGATTTGAATTTCGACTAAACACTCACCTAGGAAGGATTCCGGACTCGTTTGACGATTTAACTGAGCTTAGGTATTTACGAATTGATTATGGTTATGATATACCTATTGCTCAAATTAAATTTTTATTTCTTATGAAATTAACTAAACTCATTATCCTGGACCTTAAGTACATGTATATATCTGGTGAAATTCCTGTATCAATATCAAACTTAACAGGACTCACCAAACTTAGGCTCAGCCGCTCTGATTAAACAACATTTATGGTCCCATTCTAGTGTCCATTACAAACTTAACCAAGTTACGTAGCATTATATTGGACCAAAATCATCTTCCAGGCTCAATTCTAATCTCATTCTCTCAGCTAAAGAACCTCAGGGCACTTTCGGTTTCTATGAATCAACTTAGTGGTACAGTTGATGCTAGCATATTTTTGAACCTTAGACATCTAAAATTTATTGATCTAGCCAATAATAGTTTAACATTTCTCACCCACTACTCCAATGAGTCCACCAGTATCACTGGTCTTCGAAGCTTAATTCTGGGTGGGTGCAATGTAGATGACATACCGTATTTTGTGAAATATCAAAACCATTTGGAGACACTAGTTTTGAGAAAAAATAACATTCATGGTAAAGTACCACCATGGATCTGGAATGTCAATAATTATTTATTGAGAGTTAATTTAAATAACAATTCCATAACAGCCATTGAACTTCTTTGGAGTAAGAGTTTAATGTATATAGATGTCGGTAATAATCTGCTTCAAAGGGATCTTCCGTTTCCACCACCTAATGTAATTTCCTACAGTTTCTCAAGAAACAGATTGAGCGGAGAAATTTCACCCATGATTTGTGGTGTTAAGTCTCTCAAGGGGTTAGACATTTCAGATAACATGATAAGTGGGTTAATTCCTCCATGTCTTGTATATTCTCTGGAATTATTTGTTGCCCAAGGAAATAATTTTTTTGGTGAATTTCCTCAAATGTATACTGAAGCCTGCTTTCTGTTCTCATTTGACTTGAGTATGAACAAAATTGGAGGTAAAATTCCAGAATCATTAGCAAAATGTACAGATCTTATATTTCTGGATCTATCAAACAATCAGTTGGAACAAACTTTCTCATTTTGGTTGGCGTCCCTGTTGAAACTAAATATTTTACTTTTGGATAACAATAAGTTTTACGGTGTAATTGGGATTTCTAAAAAAAATAAAATCAAAATTCCAATCACTTCAAATGATTGGTCTATTTAATAACTCATTCAGCGGTGAATTCAAAATTGTAATGGGATGAAAGAAGTTCTGGGATTGAAGTTTGATTATGTATATGATAATATAATATATACCGATGATGCAGATTTCCGGGCGCTCAGATATTATTTTTATTACAATGCATATGTGACCTTCAAAGGTGCAACACGATATTATGATAGGATTCCACAAAATTTCGCTGCTGTGGACTTCTCTGGTAATAAGTTCATAGGACATATTCCCGAATCTGTAGGAAGGTTAAAAGCTCTTCAGTCATTAAATCTTGCCAACAACGAGCTCACGGGTCCAATTCCTCCATCTTTGGGCAACCTTGGACTGCTTGAGTCCTTAGATCTTTCTGTTAACAAGCTCTCAGGAAATGTACCTCCTCAGTTGGCAACGGAACTCGATCTTCTCGAATTCTTAAATTTGTCAAACAATCTTTTAACAGGCCGCATACCAGATGGACGACAATTCAAAACTTTCTCCACCAATTCATTTTTGGGCAACACCGGGTTATGTGGATTTCCTCTGTCAAAAGGGTTGCAGAACTGTGCAGTCAAGACACGGAGAAGATGGGAAGAATTCTAGCAGCATCGGTGTTTAAATGGTTGATAATAATATTTGTTGCATTTGTAGGTGTTTCTGTACTCGTACTTGTCACCTTATACATTTTATTTGGAATGTAAAAATGTAATTATTATTATTTATCAAATATGTGTCCTGATAAATTATTACTATTGGATTGTCACATAATTTAAATGGATTTTTTAATGTTAGTTGATCTTACTTTTACCAAGTCATATTTTAATTTTGAATTTTATCTGTAATTATTATTAGAAAAATAAATGTTAAGTAATGTTTTATATATATCCTTGATCGAATTTCCGGAAATTAACTTAAAATAATTTTCTTCGACACAAATATTTCATGTAACTCATCATTTTGAATATTCGAAACGAATAATTTTCATCGTTGTGTATTTAAAATAATTTTCTTCGACACGAATATTGCCGTTAGGGGCACTGAGAGAAATTTATTTCAAATACGATAATGGACTTACAGTAGAAGGAAATATGTCATGTAAAAGTATTTCAGATATTTATAAAAGATTTTCAAAATATATAAGTCATGAAATATCCGTTGGTGTAAGTCGTCGTTTCGAAAGATAATAAAACCATAAAGTTTAGAACGACCAATACCAAAAATAAAAGTTTGCCTCCTAAATGTCATAACTAAAATATTTAAAATACCATAAAATGATATATCAAATATTTTAGTCAATTCAAACATTAAACTAGATTTTTCCTTTATAAAGAACATGTTTGATTGAAATTGACTTTGCATTTGACCAGGATTGACTTGTCACTTAAATAGAAACTTGACACATAATTGGAGGTGCTACGTGTCCTATTAATTTCCTAATAGTTTAATAAATATCAAAATTATAAAAGCAAGATAATTTTTCAGATTCCATGCAAGATTTGTGCAAAATCCGTGCACAATCAGTGAACTTCGAGTACACGCTCACCTAGAAAGGATTCCGGACTCGTTTGGCAATTTAACTGAGCTACGAATTGCTTATGGTTATGATATACCTATTTCTCAAATTAAACTTTTTTCTCTTATGAAATTAACTAAACTCGTTATCTTGGACCTTAAGTTCATGTATATATCTGGTGAAATTCCTGTATTAATCTCAAACTTCACAGAACTCACCAAACTTAGGCTCAAATTAAACAACATTTCTGGTCCCATTCCATTGTCCATTACAAACTTAACCAAGTTACGTAGCATTATATTGGACCGAAATTATCTTACAGGCTCAATTCCAAACTCCTTCTCTTAGCTAAAGAACCTCAGGGCACTTTCGGTTTCTAGTATTCAACTTAGTGGTACAGTTGATGCTAACATATTTTTGAACCTTGGACATCTTAGATTGCTTGATCTAGCCGATAATAGTATAACATTTCTTACTAGCTACTCCAATGAGTCACCAGTATCACTGGTCTTCGAAACTTAATTCTGGGTGGGCATAATGTAACCGAGATACCGTATTTTGTGAAATATCAGAACCATTTGAAGACGCTAATTTTGAGAAATAAAAATATTCATGGTAAAGTACCACCATGGATCTGGAATGTCAGTAGTCATTTAAAGAAAGTTAATTTAAAAAACAATTACCTAACAACCATTGAAATTCTTTCGATTTCGAGTAAGAGTTTAATATGGATAGATGTCAGTAAGAATCTGCTTCAAGGTAATCTTCCGTTTCCACCACGTAATATATTTTGCTACAGTTTCTCTAAAAACAGATTGAGCAGAGAAATTTCACCCATGATTTTTGGTGTTAAGTCTCTCCAGGATTTAGACATTTCAGATAACATGATGAGTGGCTCAATTCCTTCATGTCTTGTAAATTCTCTAAAACATTTAGTTGCCCAAGGAAATAATTTTTCTGGTGAATTGCCTCAAATCTATACTGAAGCCTGCCCTCTATTGTCATTGGACTTGAGTATGAACAAAATTGGAGGTAAAATTCCAGAATCATTGGCAAAATGTACAAGTTTTTCCTTTCTGGATCTATCAAACAATCAGTTGGAACAAACTTTCCCATTTTGGTTGGGGTCCCTATTGTAACTAAATATTTTACTTTTGGATAACAACAAGTTTTATGGTGTAATTGGGATTTCTAAATTTTTTTCAGAATTCCGATCACTTCAGATGATTGGTCTATCTAACAACTCATTCAGCGGTGATTTGTCGGTACATTTTATTCAAAATTGTAATGGGATGAAAGAAGTTCCAGGATGGAAGTTTGATGATTACATAATATAAACTGATGATCCAGATTTTCAGGTGATTAAATATCATTATTAATATTATGCCCGTGTGACCTTCAAAGGTGCAACACGATATTATGATACTATTCCACGAAATTTTGCTGCTGTGGACCTCTCTGGTAATAAGTTCACAGGACATATTCCCGAATCTGTAGGAAGGTTAAAGGCTCTTCAGTCATTAAATCTTGCCAACAACGAGCTCACGGGTCCAATTCCTATATCTTTGGGCAACCTTGGACTGCTTGAGTCCTTACATCTTTCTGTTAACAAGCTCTCAGGAAATGTACCTCCTCAGTTGGCAACGGAACTCGATCTTCTCGAATTCTTAAATTTGTCAAACAATCTTTTAACAAGCCGCATACCAGATGGACGACAATTCAAAACTTTCTCCAACGATTCATTTTTGGGCAACACCAGGTTGTGTGGATTTCCTTTGTCAAAGGATTGTAGAATTGTGCAGTCAAGACACGGTGAAGATTGGAATAATTATAGCAGCATCGGGTTTAAATGGTTTATAATAATATTTGTTGCATTTGTAGGTGTTTCTATACTCGTACTTGTCACCATATACATTTTATTTGGAATGTAAAAATGTAATTCTTATTATTTATATAAAAAATATGTCTTGATAAATACTCCTATCCTATTTTCCGCCGCATACTATTGGACTGTCACATAATTTAAATATTTTTTTAATGTTAGTTGATCTTACTTTTACCAAGTCAGATTTCAAATTTGATTTTTATTGGTAATTATTATTAGAAAACTGAATGTTTAAGTCATTTTTTTATATATATGCTTGATGAAAATTCGAAACTAACTTAAAAAGGTTGTTCCAAGATATAAGGACTTAAATTTTAATTTTTGTATCTAATTCATTTTCTTAGTGTTATTCATAAATAAATTGAGATGAAATTAGTAGTTTGAAATGGGTTATGTAGGTTTGTCCCACATTTAATTTGTAAAGAGAGGTTGGTTGCTTATATAGTACCATGTGCAAGAGTAGTTTATAACTAGTAAGGCATGTGGGTGTGTATGGTGTTATTGTGTTACTCGCAATAACAAGGCTAAGATACCAAAGGGACTATTGGAACATGGCTTGGACATCAATAGTTTGACTGACAAGAACTAGGCTAAGAAACGAAAGGGTTTGAAGGTGAACATAGTGAACATAGGCTGTACATCAATAGTTTCACTAACAAGAACAAGGCTAAGAAACCAACGGGTTTGAAGGTGAATGTATTGACTGTTGGAACACGGGAGTAGTTCGAAGGTGAAAACTAAAGGTGTTAGGAGGAAACACACACACACATACGAGATTCACAACAACTAATGTGGAGTACACATACAATATATATGACGTGGAAAACTCACGTCCCAAACTTGTATTATTAATCCAAACAATTATCAATAATACATCAATCAAACAATAACACCCCAATGGTGTTCCAACCAATGAGGGATGCCTAAGCCTAATAATACCTAAGCATCCGCTCTCGAGCGATACTTAAGTCAACATCTTAGACCCTCCTTATTCCTATCAAACAATATGACTATGCATATATAGCCATCCAAAATTTAGCTATCAAGACTTACCATACTTGTTGTACAACTCTTACCATACTTGTTATACAAGCCTTTCATTCTTGATGTCCAATCTTCCAACTTTGTGACAAAGACATACCATATATAATAATTGTCTACATACAATTATTATCCAACCTAATTATGACAACAATTGTCTACCCATACAATTATTACCAAATCCAATTATGTCTTCCATCACCAAGCCCATACAACCTATTATCCAAAACATAGTTGTCTTGGGTCACCCCAAACCCATACCACCATATTGGGTTGAAACCCAACAATCCTCCCCTTCAACCCAATACTCCATATCAGATTGAACGGTAACCATCAAGCCATCGACGTCCGTTCGCCAATGCCTCCACTCGACCAAGAATTCATTCATCTCGTTTTCCAACTTTTCAGAATCACTAAAACCCGTATAGCGACCTCCAAACTACAGTTCTTCATCATAACAGCATATCCATCTACAAAATCACGTGCATCAACCACCACGAGTGCCCATCCATCCGTTGAGTCACCCTATCCTTACTTTCACAATCCTTCGGCCTCCTAAAGAAGAACAACAGCATCATCCAAAATCTTCACCTGGTTGATCAAGCCACTGAAGCAATTGCGATGACATCACGAGTTTGAACAAATTGATCCATGGTGCAAGTCAACCGTCAAACCGTATGTAACTTTGCCTCCACCATCATACTCTGCCTACAAATTGAATCTCGAACTTTCCTCCAACCCAAATCATCACGAACACGAACCTCGGCTCTTGATACCACTTGTTAGGAGGAAACACACACACATACGAGATTCACAATAACCAATGTGGAGTACACACACATTATATATGACGCGGAAAACTCACGTCTCAAACTTGTATTATTAATCCAAACAATTATCAATAATACATCAATCAAAAAATAACACCCCAATGGTGTTCCAACCAATGAGGGATGCCTAAGCCTAACAATACCTAAGCATCCGCTCTCGAGCGATACTTAAGTCTACATCTTAGACCCTCCTTATTCCTATCAAACAATATGACTATGTATATATATAGCCATCCAAAATTTAGTCATCAAGACTTATCATACTTGTTATACAACTCTTACCATACTTGTTATACAAGCCTTCCATTCTTGATGTCCAATCTTCCAACTTTATGACAAAGACATACCATATATAATAATTATCTACATACAATTATTATCCAACCCAATTATGATAATAATTGTCTACCCATATAATTATTATGAAATCCAATTATGTTTTCCATCACCAAGCCCATACAACCTATTATCCAAAACATATTTGTCTTGGGTCACCCCAAGCCCATACCACCATATTGGGTTGAAACCCAACAAAAGGGACTGTTAGGACATGGGTTGGACATCAAGAGTTTGACTGACAAGAACAAGGCTAGGAAATCAAAGGGTTTGAAGGTGAACGTAGTGGCTGTTAGAACATGGGAGTAGTTCGAAGGTGAAAGTAGTTTCTGTTGGACAGAAAAGGAAATCACAGTAATCCTAAAACTGACAAGAACAAGGCTAAGAAACCAAAGGCTAATGTGCGTATTTGTGGAATTCTAGTGCTGCTAAAGTGCTCGGAATGGGAAATGTGGCAAACGTAGTGACTGTTGGACGGAAAAGAAAATCATACCAAGTCTAGAACTGACAAGAACAAGGCTAAGAAATCAAAGGCAGACAAACCATATTGGTCTTTGTGGACAGATTGATCGTTGGAGTAAGGACTGTCTAGTGAAGAAAGCTAAGAAAGCTAAAGTGGTAGCTCAAAAAAATACGATGCTTGGACTTGGAACCACTAGTGAGCATGTGGCTAACATGGTTGTTGGTGAGGTTGTTGCCTCTGAAGCCAACGATGGGTATGTTACCTACGTCTGTTTACTACTTTCCACTTATATTTCACATGAATGGTTGATTGATACTTGAACTAATGTATATTTATGTTGATATTACTCTCTTTGTATCTTACCAACAGAGTCATGGAGTGAAAGTGACGATGGAGAATTCTAATGCCGCTCAAGTGCTCGAAATAGGAAACGTGGACCTGAATTTTGCTTTTGGGTGTATACTGTCTCTCACTAGTGTGCATCATGTTCCTGATATTCATAGAAATATTATAAGTGGAAGCTATTTAGCTAAGTATAGCTTTGAACTTTCTTTGAAATGTTATAAAGTTGTGATTACTCATACTGGTATATTTTTGGCAAGGGTAACTTGTCTGATGGTTTGTTTTTGTGAAGCCCTCCCAATCCGGGAGTCACGACTCAACTCTAGCATGCATACAACCTAATACAAAAACAGAATATAAAAGACATGACCCATTACTACAACTAGGATTTTTAACATATAATGGTATGATACAAGCTACAACTGTTACAACTTAACCAAAAAAATATTGTTACAAATCACTTACGGTTACAAAGATAACTTCGATATGAAGTTATACAAATAACCTAACAGATTACAACTTTAACTACAAGTCTAACAACATTATTTACTCTCAAAAGCCACTAGCTATCTAGCTAGTTTTCTCTACCTACAGGGCCACAACAAACCTAATAACATGGTAGGTCCTGGATAAACACTCTTCCTAGTAGTACACTTAAGACGTGCCATCTTCTTGTTTTGCTAAAAGGGTTAGAAATAACAGAACAAATATGAGCCAATAGTTCTCAACAAGCAAATATAAACTGAACAATAATAAAACATGTTTATAAATCATTAGGGTTGGCTCATTTTCTAGAAGTATGCATGATATGGCTCAAAGGTTGATCATATGGAAGAGCATCATAAAGAAACCTTACTGGAAATCATGTCCAATATACTAAGTTCTCAAAACAGCTTGTCATGTCATCAAAACATTTCTTTTTTATTCATCATAACAATTTCTTTTTGATTAAATATTTATTTTATAAAACAGTTCTTTCATTAAAATATTCATTTGATTGGAGTTTTTCCACAACGCTCTGGACTATACGGGTGATCTGCCACGTACAGTCCCCGTACCGGACGCGAAGTCCTTCTGGACATTAAATTGGGTACCAAGGCAGCATATTGGCCTTAAACTAGTCTCATTACTAGTTATACTAGTCCCATTACTAGCCATACACATCATAAAAGTGATGGACCGGCATCACTCAGCATCTTACGCCTCCAATCTATATAAATATATATAAGAAAGATAGAAGAGGACATAAAACAGACATACGAAATTAACACAAAAAAACCATTCATAATCTCTATAGATTAAGCTGAGAATCCCCACGACCATTAGATTGTACGTGCAATCTTACATACACGATAACATATACATATACCTACGAAGTCAAAAGTACAAGTTATATTTTTTATCAGAGCGAAATATAATAATTATTCTTTTAACTGTGAACGCTATTTTACTCCCAAAATGAGTTCCTACAGTAATTTAGATAAACAAATGTTGACATTTTAAATTCTGTTCTCATATGGTAATGATCTAATTTTATTTTATTTATAAAGTAATGTTTGCTAAAAAATTTGGCAGGAGCATAAGATCAAAGGGTGGTCGGGCGATACAAAAGAACTCTTTTTTTATAGTCTATAAATAAGAAGAGATAATAAATAATAATAGATTTGAAAGGAATGCAAGATTCAAAGGATAAGATTATTCTCTTTACCAAACATATACACATTTAATCACGATCTTGTAATAAGAATAAGAGATCTTTTTTGATCAATCATTAATTAGTACAAAACTGCAAATATAGTATAATATTTATGAATCTACAATTTTGAAATCAGCCTATACTCGCAATGTACAATATGTAACATAAAGTATTCTCGTGCCTTGCACGGAGAATGGAGTCACTGTTGTTGGCTATGGACAACACTAAAGGACGACACAGAATCATTGAAATAGGACGTGGCGAGAACATTAAAGAAGCAACGAATCTCTTGAAATAATGCACAGAACGACCTATCGCATTTTACACTATATTAGAATATCATTTTTACAAGCCCACTACTCACATTAAGCGCTCGTTCACTTAATCCCTATGCTATGTTTCAAACTCTATATTCCAGTATATTGTGAATTATCACGTCTACCCGTTAAATGTTTAAAGTTATTAATATTATGCTATGTTTCAAACTCTATATTCCAGTATATTGTGAACTATCACGTCTACCCGTTAAATGTTTAAAGTTATTAATATTAACTGATGCATTAGTTAATTGGTTCTTTATGTACCAATTTTCAAATTTTCAAATTTTCATTACTGTTAAATGTTTAATTATCATTATTATTAATAACCATGCTTAACTTCAGTCATTTCAGTCAATTTTCATTGCATAGTTGATTATATCATTTGTCATAAAGAGGCAAGTGTAGAAAAAGAGGGAGTTCAAATTACACCCACTTTGAATACTACATTTTACAAGAATTTTTACGAATTTATATGTTGCAGATACTCATTTTTTAAAATATTTGATAATAACAATATATATATAACTCCTATATAATGTAATCTATATATTATAAATTACTGGATATATTTTAGTTTAGATAAAAAAATTATTTTAATTTGACTCATGGACTATCCATCTTCAAATTTGGTATCCATTTTTGGGTTTGTATAAAATTTATATTCATATTCAACCCATTCTAATTATGAAATGTTTATATACAATTTTTTTCGTCGAGTTCATATACAATTTTAAATATCATGAATGTAATTTATAATAATTATGATAAAGCCGTGAATAAATATTTGAACTAAACCTTCAATTTTGCTAAGTTTATTAATAAATATCATCTCATGTACAATAAAAGATCTTAGTAATATAATATATATAATTAAAAAAATTGATGTGGAAATATTATTTATTTCATAATTATGTTATTTGATCTTAAAAATATATCTATTTTGTTCCTTTAATTTACTATTATTATAATTATATAATATAATTAAACTAAATAGATATATTAAACACCGTGTGCATAACACAGACTATAATCTAGTCTAATATAATATAATAACAATACTAATTTTGGTATACGTATAAAAGAGGCGAGTAAAGTTACATGAAAGCGTGTTCCAAATCATTGAAAAAAAGAAAAATTATTTTAGTTTTTAAATTTTTAGTAGAAGAAAACTTTTAAAATAATTATATATATTTTTTAAATATCTAATATTGTTTTCCTTTCATTTTAAATATTCTTTTTGAAAATAAATAAAAAAATCAATTTTTTTCCTCAAAAAAATTGTTAACCAAGCTAAAATGAGGCCGAAGGAAGAAGAGAAAAGGCCCCAAATGACACATTTTCAAATAAAATGGCCCCAAATGGCACAATATAAAAATCTGGCCCCAAATGTCACTTAGAAACGCTAAGGCGGGTAGCGTTTATAAATTTCGGGCAGAAACGCAACATAATGTTGCGTTACCTATATT
>PHNY01298905.1:6478-42141 GCA_003724115.2 Anethum foeniculum
TCCAGATTTTAATATTAAAAGCTCAAACTAGCAAAATGAAGCTCAGAATGAAAAACGGTAAGGTTGGGCTGTGCAAATTTAATTCTAACTAATTTTAAATCAAACCAACCACATTTAAAGCGAAATAAAATAACGTAAAATATTCAGAAAATATCCTGGGCCGTGCAGGATATTAACTGGTACATAACACGTAACAGATAAGGCCAAAAATGCATAATTAAATTTAAAACACAAAATATTTCATTTAATATGTCACAAAATATAGTCGTGAAAATCCCGGATATTACAGTAAATGTCTATTGTGGAATCTTCTGTGGGTATTGCGAATCAACGACGACATAGAATATTGATAATCTTAGGACATGGAGAATAAAAGTTTAGAAGCGGACGACAAGCCATTGGAAGAGTTGATAAAGAGGCATTTTTAAAGACCTTCCCAATACCTTCTCTACCTATAAATTGTTTTGGCATGTTTCTAAAAGAAACATTTGTTGGAGGATATATCCCTCTTTCTGAAATAGGTATTTTAACACTTGTTTTCAATCAGGTCTGTGTTTCACATGTGCTAGAGGCTGTTATGAAACTTATTTCCAGGTTTTGATAGCTCTGTCAAGTCGTGATATTTGAACTTCCACTTTTCTTTTATGTGTTAGTATCTTCATCTCTGGTTATTTTTTCCTCCAAAAAAATAAGACCTTTGAAATTTGTTCAGTTTTGATCCAAAGTGTTCATGAAAGTGTCATTCATTAGAAAATATTATTTATCTATCTGATTTTGACTTCCTTTCATATTTTCTACTTCGACTGAGATGAACAATATTATTTATAAGGGATGCCAGGACTCTCTGTCTGTGTGATAGAATTAGATGGGACGCCATCACATGTGTGTTGTATTTTTTTACAATAAAGATTGATAACCTTTTTCTCTTAATATTAGAACTAAGGCACACAACGTCGGGTTCTTTTGATCATAATGATCTCTCAGTTATTCTTTTATCTATCAATGTTTGTTTAGAATTTCATATTTTAATAACCACAATTATGGGATATTTTATTATGATATGGAACCTTCCCTCTTCAAGATTCCATGATTTTGTGTCATCTCTAGAAATATATGAAGGTATGCCAAACCAAGTGATGATGTGTTAACCATGCCAAGTTAAAAGTAGGACTTTGTGATGAGATTACCATGAGCGCTAACGGGTCACGATGCGATTGAAATACTAGCGGCATACAGTGGAGTCAGGTCATTGCCATTCTCCATCAATAAACATTATCCTATTGAGAAGTTGGTCAAATTTTATAAAGAAGAAACAAGTGTAGTGTGAAGCTCCAGTGATAATTATGACAGATAAGGAATCCAAGATTTTATTTAAGATTTCAAAAAGTTGTATTTGAATGGATGTTATCATCAGTTTTGGAATGTGTGTAGTATTATATCTGGTATTAATCGAAGAATTACTGAACCCAAATGATTGGCTCGTGAGAAAGCATGAAAATGGATAGTGATTAAACCAGGTTTGTCTTATGTGGAAAATCATGTAAGAGTTTCAGATAGATTGAATGGATATTAAAGAGAATTAGTTTCGTGAAAAATGTGTTTTGATTGAAAAGATGGCAAGAAGGACCTTAGTGTCTTCTTCGGCTGATTCCGAGGACAAAATCCTTATAAGCGGGATAGATTGTAATATCCCGTATTTTCAAAAATTATTTTTATTGTTTGAGCATCTTATGTGATTGTTTTATTAGTGCGGGAATGAAATGTTGGATATTTTATTCCTATGTGATGTCTTTCGTCTTGAATTGCCCAATGTGTTAAATGAAAGTTCAGTATCGATCCCTGTCAATGTTGTGAAAGTATTTATTTACTTTTGCTATTTTCAAAATTTTATTAAAAGCCGATAGTTGTATCGATATTGGCGAACTACGTTTGTTTAAAATTGTGGGGATCGAGAAAATATTTTATCTGCATCAAAATTATAACCGGTATTTCATCCGGGTTCAAAAGTTTAACTATTGAAGGTATTAAAATATTGTAGAATGTGGAGTATGCACGTGATAGATTTAATATTTTAGAATTTTTGGACATATTTAATTATGTCCTTTAAAAAAATTAAAATTCATATTTTTAATGGTAATTTATCTATGTCCACTCTAGTATGGGGTGAGTGGTGAAAATATTCAAATAGAATATTTTATGATCGCTTAATTGCGTGTTAAAGGAAATAATATGTGTTTATTTAAATTAAAATAATTCTGGCCATAAAATATTACGTGGCAAATATTATCTGTGGTCCCGTAAGGATGAGATTATTTTTAGGATAACAGTTACGTGTTTGGTTCCAATTATATGTCCATTAAATTCGTTTTAAATAGTGTATGTGGCATACACGTGTTCCATCTCGTTATATGTGAGTTTGAATATTTTACATTTATTTTCTGGATTTATTTCTAATTTAGAAAATATTTCGATTTAATAAAAATTATCGGACCAAGACCCTACCAGGACGTCAAACCCTGCAAAATTTGTACTTTTAATTCTATAAAATAAAAAATGATTCACTGACTCAATGTTATTGCATTTTTGAAACGTTCGTTAATTTTAGGGAATTTTGATATGAATATTGTATTTAATTAAAAATAATATTAAAATATTATTTCTCCGTAAATAAATATTTTGGTCCAATTATTTTAAATACTAGATCAATGGATCGTTAAATTGATCTATTGGGTGTTAATCTCCCGTAACTATAAATAGCCACAAAATGAATTTTAAATTTTATAAAAATCAGAAAATTTGGATAATTACTAGGATAAACATATAAGGTTTTTTAAGAGAAAAATTCTTTTCTTGATGCAAATCCAACGATTTCAAGTGATCTAGTGATCCATTTTTGAAGCTTGAATAATCAAACTAAAGCCCTAATCAAGCCGGTTCTTTTGTTACCAAAATCACCTAATAATGTGGGTTATTTTAAAATTTCGTTATTCATCGTTAATCGCCAGATTTGGTCCGGATTCTCTGTTGATTTTTTGATGATTTTGATTATATAATTAACTTCACAGAGTCGATTTATGTTATTGGTTCAATTTTTGTATTGTCGGATTATTTAGTTCGTGTTTTTGGTTTTGCCGTTTAAAATTTTGATTCTTCCGGTAGTTTAAGTTATTTATAGAATTATTGATGGCTGGTAATCGATTACATGTACCTTTAGCTGCGTTTTCATGTACGAATCTTTGTGTTTGGTTGAGGAATGACTGTGAACCTAATTTTTACAGTTTTAATGCGAAGCTCGCCGACTATAATTGGGTTTTTGCCAGATCTCCAGTTCTCAGCCATAATTGCTGCGGGTATAGGTCTCGTTCAATTGCCGGGGTTGTGTTGTTAAGTTAGGGTAGAGAAACCTTGCAATCTGGATCGTTTAAACCGTAAGCGGGACTTGCCGCAATCCCTAAAGAGACCGCCGGAAACTGGGTTGTTTCCAGAATACCGTCGGTGTTTACACCGACCCGTATTCGTTCTTCGCTGCTCGATTTAAAAACCCAGCTTGACCTGGCTTGAATCCGTTTTCCCCCAATTTCATTTTATAAATGCTGTTTCTGGGTTTTTGATTAAAAATAATTCAAAAATCATAATCTTTTGTTAATCCTAATTAGTTAAATTAATTAATTAGGATTAGTGATGATTTAATTTAATTAAGGTATAAAAATATAATTATATTATTTCAAAATTCTAAATTTATTTAATTTAATTATTATTAAGTAATTTTAGTTAATTAATTAATTAATTTAGTTAATTGATTAAATTCGTTTAATTGATTAATTTTATCAGTTAATTATTAATTAAAATATATTTAATGATAATTTGATTATTTAAATTTGAATGAAATAGTTTAATTAACTTCTATGAATTAGGAAAATATTTTGTTAATTGTTTATTGATTATTAATCCGACAAATCAATTAATTTAATTATTAATTGATTTATCCATAATAATTCAATAACAATTAGACCGTTTGTCCGTTTTTAACGAGACGAACGCCTACGGACTCAGAAAAATATTACGCTTCTATTAAAAATACTTTCAAGACCCAATTTCTTTTCTATCAAAAGGTCGAGTCTTTTATAATCATTTCTAAGTCAAGTATTTACCGATAAGTTGTATGACCCGATTTCAGTTTTAAATGTACTGAATCAAATCTTTTGGTGAACCAAGTTATGTGCTATATGAATTATGTGCATTATATGTTTATGTGCTTAACTGGTTAAGAGTCATGTGATAATTTGATGCCTGTTACTACTTCGTATTAGGGGTTATCGTTTGGGTAGGCGATAGAGTTGCAAGCGAGCAGTCTGTCGAGTGGTTATTGTTTTGACGATTAAAGTGTATGTTTTGTTTATAGGTGTGGGTCATTCGAGATGATCAGAACCAGACAGATTGGATAAAGAGAATTGACTTAGATTGCATATCATGCTGTTAGCGACCGCAGGAACGGTAAATCAAAGAGTTGGTGAAATAAAGTTGGTGATGTCATGAAATGGTGGAATGAGATAATTGTGTTAGTCTGAGTGTGCGTAATTTCTAAGGACCAAAGGCAAGTACTCGTTACCTTCTTATGGATGTGCCAGTATTTCTTTCCAATATTCTACATTCAAGATATTTAAATGCTTCACATATCAAAATATTGAAATCTGATTATGTAAGTATTCCTCCACTATTCTAATTTCCGAATAGTTAAACATTTTTATATATTAAAATGTTAAGTTCTTGTTATGAAAATACGCTTATACTATTATATGTTGAAAATAGTTAAATACCTTTTACATATTCAAATGGTGGTTTTTAAGGAAACAAATGTTACCGTTATTCTAAAAATTGGAATAGATAAATGTTTTATGTTTCAAAAAGATTGAAGTTGTTTTTGGAATTATATCCTGACCATGTTAAATGGGGGAAGTGAGTTTTTAAGGATGTCGATTAAGTCGAATCCTGTATTAAACTTATTTTAATATGGGATGGTTAGGGTAAGAGGCCGTGACGGGGGTCCAGTGAAGGGCTAGGTATTATATGAAATATTTATAATACCATTTTCTGCCAAAGGCCAATGTGTTGCCTTCTATTTGGTACCTGTTGTTTTGGACTTGCTTCTACGGAGCAGGATCCGGTGCTATCACACGAACTGATCAGCTGTGATAGTACACCCGTCAGTGGATTCACATATAAATTGTTGTGTATATTCATAAAAGAAATGATTTATCTATTGCTCATATTTTAATTTAAAGCATTGATATAAAACTTATGATACAGTTCATGATTACTGTTTCATATTGTTTGGTCGCGATATTACTGTTAATACTGTTTCTATAAATCCCGGTTGTTGTTCAGAATTAAATTATTGTTGAAATATATGTTGCTTAACTACCAACTGTTTTAACGAAAATGTATTGCAAGATATGAAAATGATTTAGAGTCTGTTAACGAGTTAAATACAGACTTCCTTGACTGTTTCTTCACTTCAAAAGAAACTTATTATCTTGAAAGTTTTGCTTGATAGCAGATGTCAGTTTTAGTCGAATACTCGTAATTATTTTGATATCTGTCATATTATGCTTTTGGTAATCTTGCTGAGCATTTCTTTCCCTCATACTTGCTTGTTCCAAATTTAACATTCTAGTGAAAGGTAGATTGGCGAGACTTAACCGCGTAAGTTGGAAGAAGAAATGAAAGGTGCTATTGTGAAGATATTTGATTCAGGGTATGGGGGAATAGTGTAAGTTTTATTGTATAAAGTTTTTTGTAGTTATATATTATTTATGTTATCCTTTAGTTTGGCCTAGTATGCTTCTTTTCAAAGTTATACTAGTTGGTTCTGTTTTATGTTTCAAGATTGTGGAAAACGGATATTAAAAGATAAAGGAAATTTTCAATTGTGGAATTTTAGTTTCTTGTTTCTAGCACTGTAACCTAAAAGATCTTGGTTTTAGTTGGGGTATGATGTCATATTTCAACTATTTGACATATTTGATGATTGTTTAATTGATTAAACAGGTTTTATTATGTTGAGATTTCAGTGACGACCAAATCCTCTCCCCCCGGATTAGGGGGCGTTACAGAGTGGTATCAGAGCTAAGGTTATAGTAAACTAGAAATGAGAGTGTGTAGGAGTGTATATAGTTATTTGAGAACGCTAGAGATCATATAGAGTTCGTATTGGACTATTGGATATAGTTCCAATGAGTAAGTTTAGATAGGTGTACTAGTTTGAGATGATTGTTTTTGGATTAAACAGGTTTATTTTATTGAGATTTTAGCGTGACGACTAAATTCTCTGACACCAGATTTGGGGGCGTTACATAGTGGTATCAGAGCTAAGGTTATAGTAAATTAGAAACATGAGTGTTAAGAGTATATATAGTTATGTGAGAACGCCAGAGCTCATATAGAGTTCGTGTTGGACTACTGGATATAATTCCAATGAGTAAGTTAAGATAGGCGTACTAGTTTGAGATGATTGTGTTGAGCTGGATAGAACTCTTGGAAGCTGTAAATGTCTATTGTGGATTCTTCTGCGGGTATTGCGAATTAACGACGACATAGAATATCGATAATCTTAGGACATCTAGAATAAAAGTTTAGAAGCGGACGACGAGCCATTGGAAAAGTTGATAAAGAGGCATTTTTAAAGGCCTTGCCAATACCTTCTCTACCTATAAATTGTTTTGGCATGTTTCTAAAATAAACATTTGTTGGAGGATATATTCCCTCTTTCTAAAATAGGTATTTTAACACTTGTTTTCAATAAGGTCTGTGTTTCACATATGCCAGAGGCTGTTATGAAACTTATTTCCAGGTTTTGATAGCTCTGTCAAGTCGTGATATTTGAACTTCCACTTTTCTTTTATGTGTTAGTATTTTCTTCTCTGGTTATTTTTTCCTCCAAAAAATATGACCTTTGGAATTTATTCAGTTTTGATCCAAAGTGTGCATGAAAGTGACATTCATTAGAAAATATTATTTATCTATCTGACTTTGACTTCCTTTCATATTTTCTACTTCGACTGAGACGAACAATATTATTTATAAGGGATGCCAGGACTCTCTGTCTGTGTGATAGAAGTTAGATGGGACGCCATCACTAGTGTGTTGTGTTTTTTTACAATAAAGATTGATAACCTTTTACTCTTAAAGTTAGAACTAAGGCACACAACGTCGGGTTCTTTTGATCATAACGATCTCTCAGTTATTCTTTTATTCTATCAATGTTTGTTTAGAATTTCATATTTTAATAACCACAATTATGGGATATTTTATTATGATATGGAACCTTTCCTCTTCAAGATTCCATGATTTTGTGTCATCTCTAAAAATATATGAAGGTATGCCAAACCAAGTTTTGGAATGTGTGTAGTATGTTATCTGGTATTAATCAAAGAATTACTGAACCCAAATGATTGGCTCGTGAGAAAGCATGAAAATGGATAGTGATTAAACCAGGTTTGTCCTATGTGGAAAATCAGGTAAGAGTTTCAGATAGATTGAATGGATATTAAAGATAATTAGTTTCGTGAAAATTGTGTTTTGATTGAAAAGATGGCAAGAAGGACCTTAGTGTCTTCTTCGGCTAATTCCGAGGACAAAATCCTTATAAGCGGGATAGATTGTAATATCCCGTATTTTCAAAAATTATTTTTATTGTTTAAGCATCTTATGTGATTGTTTTATTAGTGCGGGAATGAAATGTTGGATATTTTATTCCTATGTGATGTCTTTCGTCATGAATTGCCCAATGTGTTAATTGAAAGTTCTGTATCGATCCCTGTCAATGTGGTGAAAGTATTTATTTACTTTTGGTATTTTCAAAATTTTATTAAAAGCCAACAGTTGTATCGATATTGGCGAACTAAGTTTGTTTAAAATTGTGGGGATCGAGATAATATTTTTTTTGCGTCAAAATTATAACCGGTATTTCATCCGGGTTCAAAAGTTTAATTATTGAAGGTATTAAAATATTGTAGAATGTGGAATATGCATGTGATAGATTTAATATTTTAGAATTTTTGGACATATTTAATTATGTCCTTTAAAAAAATTAAAATTTATATTTCTAATGGTAATTTATCTGTGTACACTCTAGTATGGGGTGAGTGGTGAAAATATTCAAATAGAATATTTTGTGATCGCTTAAATGGGTGTTAAAGGAAATAATATGTGTTTATTTAAATTAAAATAATTATGGCCATAAAATATTACGTGGCAAATATTATCTGTGGTCCCGTAAGGATCAGATTATTTTTAGGATAACAGTTCCCTGTTTAATTGTAATTATATGAAATTATATGTCCATTAAATTCGTTTTAAATAGTGTTTGTGGCATACACGTGTTCCATCTCGTTATACGTGAGTTTGAATATTTTACATTTATTTTCTGGAATTATTTATAATTTAGAAAATATTTTGATTTAATAAAAATTATCGGACCGTGACCCTACCAGGACGTCAAACCCTGCAAAATTTGTACTTTTAATTCTATAAAATAAAAAATGATTCACCGACTCAATGTTATTGCATTTTTGAAACGTACGTTAATTTTGGGGAATTTTGATATAAATATTATATTTAATTAAAAATATTATTAAAAAATTATTTCTCCATAAATAAATATTTTGGTCCAATTATTTTAAATATGAGATCAATGGATCGTTAAATTGATCTATTGGGTGTTAATTTCCTGTAATTATAAATAGCCACAAAATGAATTTTAAATTTTATAAAAATCAGAAAATTTGGATAATTACTAGGATAAACATATAAGTTTTTTTGGAGAAAAATTCAGTTCTTGATGCAAATCCAACGATTTCAAGTGATTTAGTGATCCGTTTTTGAAGTTTGAATAATCAAACTAAAGCCCTAATCAAGCTGGTTCTTTTGTTACCAAAATCACCTAATAAGGTGGGTTATTTTAAAATTTTGTTATTCGTCGTTAATCGCCGAATTAGGTCTGGCTTCTCTGTTGATATTTGGATGATTTTGATTGTATAATTAGCTTTAGTGTGTTAAATAGAGTCGATTTATGCTATTGGTTAGATTGTTGTATTGCCAGATTGTTTAGTTCATGCTTTTGGTTTTTCCGTTCAAACTTTTGATTTTTTCGGTCGTTTAGGTTGTTGATAGAATTATGGATTGCTGGTAATCAATTCCATATACCTTTAGCTTCGTTTTCCTGTATGAATCTTTGTGTTTGGTTAAGGAACGACTATAAACGTAATTTTGCCGATTTTGATGCGAAGCTAGCCGGCTTTAATGGGGTTTTCGCCGGATTGCCAGTTCTCGGCCGTAATTGCTGTGGGTATAGGTCTCGTTCAACTGCAGGGGTGGTGTTGCTAAGGTTAGGGTGTTGAAACCCTGCGATATGGATTGTTTAAACCACAAGCAGGACCAGCTGAATCCATTAGTATAGGAGAAGCACTGAGATGGATAAAGTCCAATGACTGGCAGGAGGTTGTCGTCGAATCAGAATGCCTTAAAGCAATTCAAGTCATTAGGTGTTCATCGATTAATTTCTCATACCTTGGGAGAGTGATTGATGAATGCAAGAAATTTCTTGTTGACTTAGAGCCCCGTAAAGTGACTCTAATATTTGTGAAATGATCTGCGAACTCAGTAGCTTACTATTTAGCGAGATATTCTAGTTCTATTGCTCATCGTAGTTGGGAGTTGGTAGATATCCACTGATTTACTAAATGTATTGTTGAAAGATTTGCAACGTTAATAAAATTCTTCTCCTTCTAGCAAAAAAAAAAAACCACAAGCGGGACTCGCCGGAGTCGGTAAAGAGAGCGCTAGAAACTGGTCTGTAAAAACCCAGCTTGACTCGGCCTCAATCTGTTTTCCCCCAATTTCATTTTATAAAAGCTGTTTGTGGGTTTTTGATTAAAAATAATTCAAAAATCATAATCTTTAGTTAATCCTAATTAATTAAATTAATTAATTATGATTGATCAAGCAAATATGAAGGCAGCCATTGATGCTTCCTTAAGATCAAATGTTGGATCATCCTCTCACTACAATGAGGATGAAGTCTATCACAAGAACTCTGAGTGGGAGTACAAATGGAGAAATCCAAATTCAACTATTTCTCACTCAGTTTCTTTTTAGCATGTGCATAGGGCTTATGATGACATTGAAAATTCTGATTTAAAGGCACATCTGAAGGCCTCTACTATTCTTCTCAAAGGTCTTCACTCTGACTTTGATGGCCTGCAGTAGTCTCATAAGACTGTCAGGGAAAGGATTGAGGAGTTTATGCTTCATGCTCCCAAGACCAATGACATGAAGAATATCAACAACTCAATTCTGTCAGTAGAAAATATGCATAACTCCTTGGATTCCAGAATCACTGCCTTGGAATCCAAAGTCTCTTCCATGGATGGCAAGCTGGATGCTATTCTGTCTCTCCTTCAAAATCCTGATGCCAAAAAGGGGGAGAAGATAGTTGCTACAAAATGTACACCTGAATCAGTACAAGCAAGGGATGATGATAATGCTGACAATGATGGTGCTATTGAAGAATCAATTCCAGTTCCTGATGCTCCAGTCAAGTCTACTTTTGTCAAGGCTTCAGTATCTACTTCTTCAGGACAATGGAGGTCTTCTGGTACTGCTGCAAATAAATAGAAAGCTCTAGCTGTTACTTCTGAGGGTGATGAAATTCTAATTGATAATCTAGAAGCAGCTAAGGGTCTTTTCCAGCAGTACAGAAATAAAGAAGGAGAAGTTGTGACTTTGTATTACAAAGGCAAATGAGTAGAGCAGAAGAATGCTAGAAGTGCTCGTGCTCATATTAGTGAGGAAGTCCCCGATCTGATAAGGGAAAATGTTATTGAGCAGCAAAAGGAGCTGTTGGCTCAGATTAAAGCTCAAGCTAAACCTTCTACTCAAACTCAGGGAACTTCAATAGGTAGAGGAAGGAGGAGTGCCAGAACTAGAGGTGGAAAAAGAAGAGGAGTAAGAGGTAGAACTTCTACAATTGATCAAGTTGCTACAAAATCTACTATTTCTGAGAGTGCATCTGACCAACCTTCAAGATCAACAAATTTGTTGATTGATCCCACATTTTTGAATGCTCAACCAAGGGAAGGGTACAGACCACTTCAGCCAGCTGATCAAGATGAAATGATATGACTGCATGGAGTTGAAGCTCTTGTTATTAGGAGAAAGAAGAAGAATTCAACCTATGACATGTTCAAGTTGAAAAATCAAATCCTGATTCTGACACTTCCAGTGCAAATCCTGATCCTGACACTTCTAGTGCAAATCCTGATCCTGATAGACCAAAGACAAATACTGATATTGATAAAGGGTATTTGATTCAATTAATCTGTTGGTTCTTTCTATTGTGGTTGATTCTCATAATTCTGAAGTGGATGTCTTTGAAAGAAGAATTCATGAAGAAAATGAAGCTGCTAGGAGAGAGGCTGACATAGCAGTTGATGGATATGTCAGTAATATTCTTGGTTCTAAACCATAACTATGGTATGATTTTATATATTACTTCAAGTTATGCTTCTATTAGAGAGAAGGACAAGAAATGGAAACATGTTAACATATTTGACTACTTTAATGCCAATGCCAATGTTGCAACATAGTTTTACAGCTCTGGTAACCCCCCTAATGCCAATGTTGTGATAGGGTGAAAAATTCATACCTATATTAACATATTTTAAGGTAACACCCCTGCTGAAATGTAACTATAGGCCATCTATGGCGTAATGTATATAACAAACGAAACAGTGAAAGTTTTGGTTCAATGGTTTTCGGTCTTTTATTGATAATTCTATTATTGTTAATAACTAATCAATTACCTTTCTAACTAAAAAACTAATTACCTTTTTTTTTATAACTAGAACATCTCAATTTTTCTATTTTTTCTAGCTAAAACAAATCTTTTTCCACAAATATCATGGACAACTAAAACATCTCCTTTTGCAAAAATATCACGGGCAACTAAAATATTTTTTTTTCCAAAAATATCATAGACAACTAAAATATGTCTTTTTTTAAAAAATATTACGAGTAAGTCTATTTAATAAAGTAGAATAATAATAAAATATAATTATTAATAACTAACCAATTACCATTTTTCGTTAAAACACATTTTTTTTTTCTAATCAACCCCCTCTGTTCGCAATTCCCAATATAAAATGAGCAATTCTATTTTAATAAAATAAAGCAATAATATTGTTATTACTAATAACCAACTGATTATCCTTTTCAACTAGAACACACTATCTATTCAAATAAAATTAAATATATGATATTAAAAATTTCAAATTCAAAGTAAATTAAAAAAACAATATAAAAAAATGCATGCATCACAGGGGTTTTAATCTAGTATTAATAAATCTAATTTATTTATTAAATTTTTGAGCACGCATTTGAAGGTCGCATCAAATTTTGTGTATAATTTAATTATAGTAAATAAATTTGTATTTAGAAAAAGGGTTTAAATTTAATTTAATAATTACCTGCAAAGATTAAAATATTCAATTATTATAGTTATAAGGTATGTATTTTACCAAACTAAACCATATTTACCCAACATACACGTATCCCGCTTTTTTAAAGTAATATCTGGGAAGGTAAAATGTACGCATACTCTACCTCTGGTTCTTTCCCGGAAGTAGGAAGGTTGTTTTATTTAAAATCCCGACTAAATAAATAATATATAAAATAAAGTAATGTGTGATATTCGAGAAAATAACTAGCCCCATGACATTTACACGGGACTTATCCCAAATTGAATATATTTTCACTCAACGCAGTTCTGGTGTTAAAATTTTTTTGTTAACAACGAAACAAATAATCATAAAGTCCCCGGGAATCTTCATCAAATTTGATGTACTCCGTGTCACAATAGTTCTAAAAAACACCGATTTTCTGATTAATCACCCGATTAAACATTATAAAGTGCTCTGTCGATACGATTTTTAGAATCCGATTAATTACTACATATATTTTTTAAATTAATATTTCAATCTTAATAAATTAAATATTATTATATTTAATAAATATCTTTAATCAATACTCTAATTAATCACCTATTATCATTAATTAGTACTAACTGTGTTTACCGAATAACACTTATTCCCGTTTTTTACGACACCGGGTCACTAAAAATCTTGAGGAAAGCAAAGTCAATCGTGGGGTCTGGGGCCACGGGGGATGGAGAAAAATTTGTGGGCTATAAAGTACGCCATTTTCTTGATTTCAAAATAAAAAACTAATTTTAAATATTCAATTTATTATATCGAAAGTCTAAAATTATAATTAAATTGATTTTTCATTAGTCCATTTGAAGTCTGAGTAGTCCGACAGTCTGTATGTATACATGTGTAAGTATAAATGTCGATAAAGATGAATGATGCATCAGCAGCAATTGCTTCATAATCATTTTGTCTCCATCTTTAAAAATCAATATCCATATCTCACTTGTGTCTATCTTTATTTTGTCTATACGTATTCAAACCTCACTTGTGTCTATCTTTATCTATATCCATATCTATAGATACATCTATAGATACACCTTTTTAACCTCCTCTTCTTCACCTTTTCCGCAGACACATAGTGCACACATCTTAATCGTGTCTGTATCTATGTTTAAAAGTAATAATCTTAGTTGCTTTTGAACTGATTATTTATATGTACTTATCTGATTGTGTAGTTGATGTTTGATTTGAACTCTCCTTTTTTTGTTTATAGGATTATTATGGCTACTGTGCTTGCTCGAATTCAACAGCTTCAAGACATGGTGATTCAGTTTTATCTTCTTATAATGTCTCTTTTCGTGTTAATTGTGGTGATTTTTGCCCAATTGTTGATTATAGGTATTGTTTGTTTCATGGAATTATGTATGAGATAAGACTGTGATTCGTTAAATGTTTTTATCTTATGATACTTTTGCCTGGATTGAGAAAGATAAAAAAATGAATCGAAGCAGGGGATTAAATAATAATTCTATAGAATGCTAGAGTAATAGAGTTAAAAGATTCTATAATTTTCTAAAATTTACAGTAAAGATATTATATATGGTTAATATTTTGAATAGAGTGTTATCTGTACGGAAGAAAACAAAAAATCAATGAAGACAATGCGGCACTAATTATGTATATGTTCTTTATAAAGAGTGCTTTTTAATTTAATTGTTTTAACTACAGAACTGATATTTATATTTATTTATATGCTATATGGTCTGCTAATATATTTTATGTATTTGTGTAGTCCCAAGAAATTCTGCCAATTTAATCAACATTTCTGCTCGAGTTGCGGAGTTGGCATAGACTCTGCTTTTAAACTGTACTTAACTCTGGTAGTCTTATAGACTTGAAAGCAGTCAAAATCATCGGTCAAAACCCATAGATTAGTTGTAAACTATAAATTAATTTTCAGTATGTACTGACTTGTAAGCAATGCCCTTAGTTATAAGTTTTATGCTCTAGATCTTTGCTTACGAATCGCAGCATAATTCTGTTGCTCAAGTTTTTAATGCACTTTTACGAACTACGAACCTAAAAGAGCAAAAAAACAAAATAAATTCTGTTCTATGGAGAGTTCATAGATTCTTTGTCTTTGGTTAGAACACTTGATTAAAATTTTTATACCTTTCTGGATCTGCGCGTTTACATATTTATGTTATGTTTCATTCATTTATGTTTTAGTGTTTGTGTTTTTATCACAGAATTTAGTCATGTTTTGCAGTTTCTCGTCACTTGCTTATCTATTCGCTGAATCATGTTGTTTTCTTGTCATTATATTTCGCACCGTTTATTCATGTCATTTTTCCTTCTTTGTGTATACTTCTACACATGCTAGTTTTTCTTACTTTAATGTTTTACTATATAGGGATTAGTCGATGCCCATCTGCACCGACATTATGTTATGAAAGAAGCGAACACTGGGGAATCCTTCTCAATCTTGCTTCTAACATTCTGTACTGATGTCAGCACTGTGTTTGTGAAAATGGATGCTGTCTTGTATGAATCGGTCTCAATATAGTTATGTACTTTATTTTTGTTTTTGTTCATTCGGTATGTACTTAATGTTTAAATTTACCTACATTAGTTGTTAATGTTTACAGGAATGATAATGAAGTGGACTACAGATATTTAAATGAAGATTGCATCAAACTTGAAGGATATGCACGAGGGTAATGTTGTTAGACGAATTCAAGGAGTATCTTACCTATATTGCACACACACGGAAACTCCAAATCTTTAATGTTTGTGATGTCACATTTTTAAGTGTCCGACTAAGATTTTAATGATTTAATAACGTACAACTTCATATTCATGCATTTCCACTTTTTTTTTTTATTCTACTAGATATATGTATGCACGGTGTATTAATTTGTTAAATTTTAAAACAATATACATAAAAATGCGTCTATGCTTCCAGGTGCTTCGTCCTTGATTATTGAGCATTGGTGAACCTTTTGGAAGACTTACAAGTTATATCTTGGAAATAGTGAATGATAAAAAACCATGTGCATGGTTATTTACTTGTCTTTTAAGTAAAAGTATTGAATCATACATTGTTTTTCACTTGCGTATGATTATGTTCTTGCTGCCAACAATCCAACGAGAAAGACAATTAGTATGTTCTTGGGGTAGAGATTGAACTTTATCATGTACTGAAACTTTTTGTTTGACTTTCTAGCATCGGTGCTTTGCGTTTGATGAGTGCATTCTTAGATCTTCATCAGGCCTCTAAAATCTGTTCCAGAGATTGGTAAGTAAGCTTTTCCTTGATGTTACTGAATTTTTCCTTGATGTTACTGAATCATATAATTGCATTGCTCAAAATATAGGTATGACTCTATGTAACAGTGTTATGGTTTAATGTTGTTATTTAATTGAATTAAATTTGAATTTCAAAAAGTAGCACAAATCTTTAAAATCTCTGTATTGTGTCAAAATGCAAGATTTCACTTGTTCAAATACAAATATTTATAATGATGGGGAGAAGAGATGTATCAATAAGAAAGGACTTGCATTGAACCTGTGTGATTTTTACCAACTGAGATATGTACACGTGTATGGGCTTGTGTCATGCTGTTAAGGGATTAAACTTTTATGTTCCATTCTTTACTAATGAGTGACAAAGAAAGTCACTTCATATGTATTAACTTCCGCTCTTTAGCCTAGTTCGACTTTGACTTTGTCCAAGGTGACGTGCATTGGAGACCAAGATGCGGTCAGTGGTAAATAGGTTATGTGACAAGATAATTGCTATGTCTATAATTCAAAATAGGTAACCTAATGCTTCTAAGGTGACATGCATTGGAGACCAAGATGCGGTCAGTGGTAAATAGGTTATGTGACAAGATAGTTGCTGTGTCTATAATTCAAAATAGGTAACCTAATGCTTCTAAGCTCTCTTTATTGACATGAACAGTGATTCCCTTGTCTTTTCAGCAAAAACTACAAAATTGTCGGATTAAAGTCTTTACTGTGATAAATATGGCTAATATAGAATTAGTCGTATTTTCTATTTCTTTGTTTAGTTTGAGTAAATTTTAAATGGAAAAAGGAAATACCAGCTGGCTGTACGTATTTGTCAAAAAAATTTATGATTTCCTTTGTATTAAACCACCTATTTTTTCGCAACCTATTTTTTCATCTCTAATAACGGTTCCCAACTCAATTAAAACCATGTCCTGCTTTCTGACAAAGCAAATCAAATTTATCACATCTAATATATCGATCCCAAACAAAAATCCTACTCTGTTGTTTGATGCAGGAAACTGAAAATAAAGGAAAACATATTTGATATTTATCATTCATCTGCAAGTGCTACCAGCTTTTATTGTGATATTTGTTATCATCCATTGTTGAGGATGTGACGACATGGATGAGCAATAGCATTCTATTTACTGCTTTTGTCAACTCATCTGCAACCTGTTATTGTTGTTGTACCCATTCCGGTTCTCTTGCTATTATTCTCCTGAACTCTCAATTTAAACTCTTAATTCTTTCTCACCAGATTAATGTTGTTTATTAGATGTATCTGTCTTTTTTGGTATGAACAGGTAATTGATAAATATAGCTAGCCTATTAAATTGATTTAAATCGTTTAATGGGATTTGGTTGTCTTCAGGTCACTTGTACTTTGACTATAATAAATAGCTTATTAGTGATCCTCATTTGGATATGATTGATTATTAGTTTTGTCTATCATGTAACTTGACAAAAGTAGTTTTCATTTCTATGAATTATTGACCATTGTTGTGCTGGTAAACATTTATTTGTCGCATAATAGAACTCAACTGGCCCATGTAGGCATGTTCTTCTATACCTGAATTAATTCCATATCTCTAATTTTTCATTCTTAGGTGTCTCCAATCGCTAAATGAAGCAAAGAGCGAGTATGCTTCTCTCAAAACACATATTGATGCTATACTTCAGGTGAAGCCAAACTAATGTAGATTCTTCCCGTTTTTTAATGTGTGTATCGTTTTGAACTTGTTGGCATGCAATTTCTAGTGGTAATGCAATATGTCAGCTTTGATTAATTAAGTATACCGTGGGCATCGACTTGAAAATTGGATATTGTATGCATTTTATGGATTTATTCTTGTTAGGCCTTTTCAAGTTATGAGTTTATGCATTTCTTCCTTGTTTTTTATGGGGATTTTGTGGATGTTTGGGGTACTTGTATCAAGTGATTCAAGGACCAAATTTTCATAAAGGTCACTGCTCACATTATTGACCCCTCTCCTTCAGTTGTAAAAAAGTCATATATCTTTCTGAACTAAATTGAAGGGGTCAGTTTTTGATAGTTGCTAGGTGGACATAAAAAAGAAGGGTGCTTAGCTCTAAAGGGAAACTGATCAGATATAGAAAGGGCTCATTTTGTGAGGAGAAATGAAGAGTGGGACACGTACACGCTTCCAGGAAGTGAAATCAGTTTCCCCATACACTTTATATGTTATATAATCTGATGTCCGCATTCATGATGGTGATGCATATCCATATTTTGATCAAATTATTCTTTCTTTTTACTAAGCTCTATCATCGGTGTATATCTTTCTTTTGTTTTCTTTTTGTTGGTTTCTAACAGTTTTTTCCTTTTTTCTTTTTATGTGCAGATGGAATGGACTACCCTTTCAGATGCAGAAAGGGCCCAAGTATATAATGCATTCTAAGAAGGCATCTTCTGTGTGCTTGGGAACCTGCTATATTCGCCCTCCTATGTTCTGTAAATTGTAATACATCTGTGTTGCTATTGCTTCTTTCTTTGTTTTGTGCAAATGATAATTACTCTTGTATTATATCCATAAATAATAATTCTGACCATCTTTTAACCGATAAGTTCACCCTATACTAACAAATAAACTGGACTCATGGACACCATACCATGGGGGTGATCTAAAAATTAAATACTAGATTAGTTCTAGGGCCTATGCTTAGCAATATTATAATTATTTTATAACAATTTATTTTAAAATAGTTTGATTTGAAGATATATTAATATAGTAGTTATTATATATAATTATGAGAAATAGAATGAAAATTTAAAAATAAAATTTTAAAAATAATATTACACAAATAATGAATATTCTTGACTGAAATTTTTTATTATATATAAAAATATAAAAAACATGACGAATTTATGTAAATAAATTTATTTTGAAAAAATAAATATATTAGAGGTGAGAGAATTCGTAGAGTCTCTACATTGAAGAAAATAATAATGAGGATAATAAATAATCAATAAGGAGAGAGAATTAGTGGATGTTATAAATTAATGAACACATAACATAAATTATTGAAATTGTTAATGATATATGATACTACCAAATTAATAAGAGTTTGGTTTGACAAATACGTGATTTAAGGAGATTTGTCACATGATCGAGTTATCTAAAGAGAGGATGATGTTTAAAGATTTGTATATGATGGCTTCTAGTATAAGGCAAAAAGGAAGACAAGTCTATATTTTAAAATTCAAACTTATAAGTTACACACAATTAAAATCTTCGGGTTTTGTGTAATTTATGGTAAATGTAAGTTTCTTTCACTCTAGTGAATATGCACGCTTTTTATCCTTTTATTTGAAGGATTTGTTTATGTGTCTTTGCATTTCTATACCCTAACCCTCTTATGGATACTTCGCTTTGGAGACTTCATTCTGAATTGATTGATTAATGATTTGTCAGTATATTTATGGGTGTCAATTCCTTTTTCTGATGCTTCATCAAGTTGTATTTAATTAGAGTTAGTTATAGTTCCTGTCGTCTCTTTTTTCATTGTACATTTCAATATTTGTATTCCATTGGAAGTTGGTTCGTTGGTGACCCTGTTTGTTGGATACTAGTCCCTGATTTTCACGTAGATTTGTTGTTGCTTTCGCGTTTATTTCACGATGGATGAAATCATAGGCAGAATAATTGACCTTTCGGTCGAAGAGAAAGAACATTGGGAATTGGATGATTCTTCTTTGGCTGATTATCGTCATCTTTGTATGGTTGGAAGAGTCTTTATCTCAGAGGAAATGTAATGTTAAATTTCTCAAAACTGTTTTCGGACGGGTGTGGGATAACAAATCTGATTGGATGTACACCTTTTAGATGAGAAAGATAGTCAGTTAATATTTGGGGTTTCCTTCACTTCGACCCCCTTGTTCCGTCGAGTCTTATGTCGTGTTCCTTGGGCTTTTAATGGTGGAATCCTTCTGGGTGAACCCTAGCCTGATACAGGTAATCGGAGGGATGCCAAATTAGATGGTGTAGTGTGTTGGGTACGAATGCGGGACTTTCCTCTAAAGGCTCTGACTTATATTAGCACTATCAAAATGGCATCACTAGCTGGACCTGTTGTGGAACTTAAATGGGATAATCCAAGCATTATTTGTATGAAAAATGAAGTGTATGCAAAAATCAGGTATCCTGTGGATAAATCAATTTTTGTTGGAAAATATTTGAAGGTGGATGGAGAACAGTAGTATGTGCAATTCAAATTTGAATCTGTCTCACTTCTTTGTTTCTCTTGCGGAATTTGGGGCCATGATCACAATTCTGTGCTCATCAACAAGTTATTATCTCATCTGATAGTGGTATTGCTACTTCTCGTTATGGTGAATGGTTGAAACTTGATTCTTCTCTGTCGAATGTTTTTGCTGTTACTCATGGCTCAATAGGGAGTAATCAGCATCCAGTTTTTTCCTCATGTGCTGCTAGTGCTGTGTTACCAGATCATGAGATCATATCTATTCTCACTTCTATCCCATTTAGTATTATAAATTCTGAAGAGGACCGCTCCATTTATGTGCAATTTCAGGAACAAATTACACAGGATCTACAATGGAAATGTGTTTTCCAAGAAGATAAAGGCAAAGCTATTATATGTGATAATTCTAAATTCATTCAGCGGCATCGTAAAAGGGGCCTTCTGATAGATACTGATTCACTTGAGGACTCTGGTTATGCTCGTAAAAAACTTCATTATGCGGGCTTCTCAACACAGTGGATAGATAAAAAGGGTTGGGAGTCTGATACACAGGATCATAAGCAAAGGCTCACTGCTACTATGTTAACGGAGATGAATTTCACTAAATCTTTATCTCCATGTACAACTGGTAATACTATTCAGTTAAAGGATGTCTCTCAATTTCCGGGAGGGGAGTTTTCTAGTGCTACGGATTGCTCTTCTTCTAATTCTTATCTGCAGCAATCAAGGTGCGCCGAGACCAATGAAAACCTTATGTTGGAATGTTCAAAGACTTGGGAATCCTTGAACGTTCAATGCTTTACATTCCCATTGTCTAGTTCATCAATTACAGTTGATCTATCTTTCTGAAACTTAGTTGTTGAGATGACAAGCTGAAAGTTTGGTCAGGAGGTTAGGTTACAGAAATTATTTTGCTGTTGATCGAGTGGGCTTGTTGCTGGTCTTTTGTTGCTATGGGGTGACTCTAAACGTTCAAATTAAGTCTTTACACATCATGTTGATACCTATGTTCTTGGAAATGATATTGGGCGTCTTCAGTTTATTGGAATTTATGGTCATCCGGTTCTGAGCTTTATGCATCATACATAGACTTTGTTGGATCATATTAGTGACTCGGTGCAAGGTCCCTGGTTTTGTGGTGGTGACTTTAATGAGCTCTTGGGCCCGAAGAGAAATCTGGTGATTCTCGTGTAAATATGAGTGCAATTAATAGATTTAAACTGTAGTTGATAAAGGTGTATATTCATACATACAGTGGGTGTAAGGGACATGTTATGAAAAAACTTGATTATGGTTTTGCTAATTTTGAGTGGCAAACAACTTTTCAAATGCGGTTGTATCCTATTCGGATTGGTGGTGTGTGTTCGGATCATAAACCAGTTCTTATAGATTACAGAACTACTGCAGAGGGTTTAAATGCTGGTAGACCTCAGGTTTCATGTTTTCACTTTCAAGGGGCATGGGCAGATGAGACAGAATATCGTGAGATTATAGAAGAATGTTGGCGAAATGGTGTCTTTTGTGTGATGTCGATATTATTAAAACAAAGAACCTTGAACTCTGGGAAAAAGATATAAGCTTGGAATGCTGCTTCTAAACGTCACTTTAATCATCATATAGCAGCTATCAAGCAACGTCTGATTGACCGGAGTTTACAAGATGAGAAAAAGCTGAATATACTACCAGAGAGAAATGAAATATATTGGCGACAAGAGTAGAGCGCTTTGGTTTGGCTATGAGGTGGGGATAAAAATACTACTCCCTCCGTCCCACCAGGTAGTATACATGCATTGTTTGCTCGTATTTTGAGGCTCCTATAAAGTGTAGTTTTATAATCTTTTTTTAATTTTTCTTTTTCTGAATAAAAGTTTAAACATTAAACTTTTAATCAGAAAAGAAAAATTTTTAAAAAAAATTATGGAACTATACTTTAAATGAGCCTTAAAAGGCGTGCCAAAAAGTAACGTAGAGAATTCAATGGCACAGAGGAAGTAAGTTCTTTCATCATAAAGCGTCTAGCAAATTATCATAAAGCATCTAGCAAATTGAAGAAAATAGAATTCATGTTTTAGAAGATATGCCGAGAGTGGTACAGATAGTTCCAAGGATTGTGTATGAAATTATTTCACTACACCACAGATGACCAACCCGTTCGTGAGGATACCTCAATATGTTATCTTATATGTTATCTTAGATATGCTACATATGGTCTAATATAAGATTGTGTTTTTTGTGTTATCTTAGCCAAAAATCTAGTGGTACATTAGTTAAAAAGTGTTGCAGCTTGGAACATATTTGTATAAGTGTTAGCTTTGAGTATCAAAATATAAATAATAATATTTTTTAAAGATTAAATATTTATATTGATATATTGATTAATTTTACAAGAATTTAAGGTGATATACAAATTGAATAAATAAAATACATGATATACGAATTTTATGCATAATAAATTAAAAAAATTAAAATAGGAATTTTTAAGGTAATAAAATTTTAAAATACTAATTAAATTCCTACTTTAATTATGTATGAAAAATAAAGAATTCCAAAATCTACGCCTAATTTTAATTTACTTATTAATATAAATTTCTAAATAAAAAATATTAAAATGTAAATATATGAATTTATAAAAGTAAGATTTTACATAGAAGTTATTATTTATTCTCTAAGAGAAATTATTTGAATATTCTAATTTTCTAAAATGTAAATATCGGATTGCATACAAATATTGAAAAATAACGGCAGTTTTTTTTTGTACGAGCGAATATATTTTCGGAAAAAATCGCTCAATTATCTCTCTCTTGGAGTACTTTCTCTGACTACACTTTTTATCACTATTACTCTATCACTATCTCGCTTTACCACTTTCAATTACTCATAAGTAATCAGGAATTTGTATTTCAATTAGAGCTCAATTTATTTACATGTCAAATTACGGCTCAATTGATTTGAAGGGACGCTATTTTGGTTCTTCAAATTCAGGTTTTAGTTTTGGTTCTTCACTTGAACTTTATCTAACTTCTATTTCTTAATTTATTTTAGACCTTCATTTCGGCTTTGGGTTTAAAGACTTTCATGTCGGGTATTTTCGAGGGTAAAACTTTATTATTATGGTTTATCTGTTTAGTTTCCATTACATATATAGATGTAGATGTTTTTCTAAAAATGTATTGGAGACTAGAACATATATAGATGCTTTTGTATACTTGTGCTTCACTTATAGTTGATGTTTTTCTTATGATTATGAGAGTCTTGGTTCATAGCTCAAGTCAATCAATTTGTTCGAACAATTTATAATAAATATGTTGTTGAGTTATTTAAGAGTATTGGTTTATAACTCAATTTTTTATGCAAGAAGTGTCCTAAATATCTTGAGATTGTACTCGTGCAGTCTATTTTATAAAGTAGTTTTTTGTTGCAATTGTTCAAGTTTTAAGATTTGTACAGAAGGTATTATTGAGATTTTATTTATATATCTGTTTTCCTTGATTATTGGAATTTATTAATGGAATACTTGTAGAAATTTGGGATGTGGATTGATTGTAGTCATTTAATTTAGTGATTTTTGTATATTTCTAGTAGTACTGATTGGTATGAGTATTAGGTGTAGCTATTAGTCTAAAGAAAGCAAGAATGGTCAAGAAGGGTAATTGTGTGGCCAATATAGGGAACAAGGGTGTAATAAACATCATCTTCCTTTGGGGTTATCATACTGCGGTCAGAACTCCGGCAGAGTATACTTCTGCAGCAAGGTTGCCTATACACAGGCCAAACCTGAAGCCTCGTAAGAGTATACTTCTGCAGCAGGGTTGCCTATACTTAGGAATGTTTTAATTCCTCGAACATCTACCACTATTAGCTCTAAATAGATTTCTTTCACTTGGTAATTGAAGTTCTCCACGCACTACGGATCTTTACCTCTTGAATAAGTATTAAATATTAAATATTAAAACCATAATTTCACATCTTCATTGTAATTATAAAACTAAAAAAACATAGTGAACTAGAACGTGCATCCCAAAGGGGTATGCTCGAGAACTAGAGTTGAACTTTTCTATTCGACTAAAAGGGCATGTGTTACCTTATTTAACTGGAAATATACTTGGTTGGTTCTAATTGATATGGAGTTACGGATTTTGTGTTACTAGTACCTTTATCTAATTGATACTAATGCCATGTTTTTTTCATAATTTTAAGCATTGTTATATTCACTTTGATTGTGGTATTGAATTTAAGGTTTTGTCTCTATAGTGAAGAACCTGCATATATTTGTCCATGTTTATGCACAATAGCTATGTTCATTGTTTTGTATACCAAAGCTGTATTTTTTATCGAGTCTTCTGGATGTTTACTTTTTATTATGTTGTCTTTATACAGGCAGAAAATGTCTTCTCAGCTAACAGAGATTTAAACTTCTATGGAGTTGCTTGTCTCTCTCCTTCTAGGTGATGATGTCAAAAAGGGGGAGAAAGTACAAAAATCTAAATTCTCACCTAAATTGAATCTATCCAAGGATGATGATGCTGCAGATGGAAGGAATACGGGTAGCAAAGTAATTAGGAGTCATAACGCTGACATTGGCTCTAGTGGTGTTTCAAAACCTACTAACCAATTTGTGAAGACAAGGGGTGTAGGTAGAGGAAGAACCATTATCAAATCCAAGGAACTAACTACTGTCACAACAGTCACAAACACTGAGAAACAAACTATGACTGTGACAGATGCTGATGATCACCAGGCTGAAAGATTGATTGTAGCTGGTGTTGAAGCTAGTCCATATATGCAAACTTTGAAATGCAAGGGCAAGTCAACTACCTTGTACTATAAAGATTCAAGGATTCAAAAATATGATTATGAAGTTGCAAGGAGAATGTTTGAAAAAGAACATCATGGAGTTAATTTGGAGCAGATCAGACAGATGGAAGAAGATTTTGCACTTCTAAAATCTAAGTCAAATACTGATACCGTTAAAGAAATTGCAAATTCTCTAAAGAAGAAAAGGACACAAAGGCCTAAGGAGAAAGACATTGCGATCAAAGATGTCAGGAAAATAAACTCTGACAAACCTGTGACTAGATCTCAGGTTATTCTATAAGTTAATAGGAGTAATAAGGGAAAGAAGAAGGTTGAAGACACTCATCCAGTATCAATCAAGAAATCACTGATTGATCCAGCTTTTGACAATACTTAAGAGTTGTAGATAGAAGCTGATACTGAAGAGATTACAGAAGAAGAAATTCAGTTTCAAGTCAGTTAAGAAAGAAGAAGAATGATTATAGGTGCTGATTAGGCTGATAACCTGGAAGCTAACTAGGAAACTTCAATCCCTGATACTACTCATATTGAAGACATAAATTCTGATACACAAGCCAAGTCAACCTCTGACATGGCTCATGTTGACATTTCATAAGACTCTGGAGTACAAATTATAAACACTGATACAATAAATCCTTATAATTTAAATGTTGATATAGATTCTGATGGAGAGGAAAAGCCAAATGTTGAAGATGCAAAGACTGACTTAACATAGCTCTGCTGTTGAAAAGAGGAAATTACTCTGGAAAAATAAGCCAATACCTTCAGTCAGGAAGGATAATTTATGGAAGAAAGTTTTTAGTGAAAAGGCGCTTGTAAGACAACCAGGTACCAGAGATAATCTTGGTATAAAAGCTGAAAGGGTTGATCAGGGTGATGCACTGAGTCTGAAAGATCCAAATTCTCTTACTGATGAAATAGGTGAAGAACTACAATTAAAACACTTGAACAAGGTAATTGCTGTTTATGTTGTGAGAGACCATTTTAATGGTAATACACCTGAGGAGAAGCCACTGTATGTTCTAAATTCTGGTCAAAGACTCAGGGTATCTCAAGAGAATATTTTGAAGAAATATTGGCAGGAGTTAGAGTATGTGCTCTGTTTGTTGAAAGTCACTAACTCTGCTTTTGCAAGATGGGCTGAATTCTTAAAATAACAAATCTTCATTAAACAAAAGGCCATGTCTAAGAAATCTACATATCCATACACTCCACAGTATGAATTGTTTGATGGATCAATTGTTGATATGCCTAGAGGAAGAGCTAAAATCACAAAATTACTTAGGGTTGATGTTTTGACGTTCAATCTTGATAGTAAGGAGATAGAAGTGATTCAAATGAATGATCTTTCAATGAGAAGAACTAAAGTGAATGATCTAAGAACTGCGATTTTCCAGACAGATGAATCATCTTCAGAACTCAAGACTATCAAACAAAGGATGGAGATTTATCTGAACATAGCTGAAGAGAACCTGATCAAAAAGTTCTTTGATGAAGCTAATGGGTATAGTAAGATTGAAGATTTGATGTTGAATTTATTTTTTATGAGTTATAAAATTTGTATTTTTGCATTTAGATATTAGTTTTGACATCATCAATTAGAAACTTGTCTATATATTCACATATACAAGTTGGGGGAGATTGTTAGATGAAATTGATGTTGTCAGGGGTTATGAACTTATCAGTGTTTGTCGAAAGAAGGAATCAGAGTTTATCATCACTGTTTGACAGATGCTGACGTCATCAGTCTACATATCGGTGTTTGATATCAAACTTTATCTATCAGACATTGTTCAAGCTACAAATCGGGAGATGATTTATCTGATTGAAAGAATAAGTTTTGCAGAGATATGTCGGTGCCACAACTTAAGGAATCAGCAGTAATCAATGATATGATATGTTCTATACTTAGTTTTTAATTATAATCATATCACTACAAGAAAATGCCCTGTCTGCGACCAGATTTTTTAGCGATCGCAAATTCGGTAGCTAATAATATCTTTCCGCAACCGCCAAAAATTCGTCGCTAAAAATCAATTAGCAACCTACCTTCGTCGCTGATATGTTGGTATTTTGTTTCCCTCCAAAAAAAATTTCCCGGGAAATTTGGCGCTTTTTTATTAGCGACCGAATTTTATCTGCTACCGAAGCTATTAGTAGAAAGTGCCACATCAGCAAATTTTTAGCGACCGCCCGCTGTTGCTACGTTAGCGACTAAGTAAAACTAGCGACCAAAACTTATCAGCGACCATTTGCGGTAGCAGATACTTTTAAATTAAAAATATTAGTTTTATGATCTGTTTATTTGCCGAAATATAACTTTTAAAAAATATTTAATATTTTCTTAAGAAATTATTGTTGTTTTAAAAAAAAATCTTGAAAACTATTTTCTCGAATAAACACTATAAATAATATTTTTATTTAAAAATATTATTTTAAAAAATATATAATTATAAAAAAATTAATTTTAAATTATACAACAAATTAAAAAAATTACTTGATTTTTTTTATTATTAAAAATATTCATTTTTTCTTTATAATTATAAATATGCCTTCAAGGTTGGATACCTCTGTGATCATGTACGCTATCATGCCTAACGGATCCATGGGAACAGAAAGTAAAGATTCAATCTTGAAAGACTTAGCCCCGGCTAGTAAGATCGAAAAGTTAAGTGTTTCGCTGTCTCCGACATGGACTCCGTAAAATTGAATTCTTCATAAAAATGCGGAGTACCAACAACCACGGGCATCTTAATTATAAATACTAGCATTTCACCCATGCTACGCACCGAATGATTATTTTTTAAAATATAAAAAATTATATTTATTATATTTAATACAAAATCATTAAATGTCCATTATACTTATTAGAGGCTCGAAATTCTATTTTTCAAAATATTCTTATATACTCACCAACACCGTTTGTCATACATGTGTATTTTAATCATGAGTAAAAAATTTGTGCCAATAACACTCATGCCTCTCTTTGTCGAACTAATAAAAGGTATACGTAAGCGATAGGTTCACACTTCTCGTGAATACATGTACACCTACACCGACATAGATATGTGTATATCAATTACACTTCACATCCACGCGTTTTTTAGCACCCTCTCCACCCATGCCTTCCCATACCAACGCTTGGTACGAGTGTGCTTAATTTCCCATCTAGATAGCCATGTGATTAGTACAGGGTATCCGAATATGTGTTGTTAGAACTGAGCAAGCTTTCGGTAATTGCATGTACGTTAGTAATGTTTTCCTTGCATACTTGTTTAGTGCTACTATTGATGAATGTGTAATTGAGCCAAATGGTTCATGAGCAGCTCGAGGTTGGCTAATAAAATATTTAAATAATAATAATAATAATACTCAAATACTCGAATAGTCATCAAGCCGAGCTCAATTTCAAATTACTCGGTTCATGAGGCTCGTGAGCCTAATTGAACATATATTAGTATAAGTATTTTTATGTTATTTATATATTATTATGTAATATATTTTTACATATTTAATTGAGTCAAACTCGATTCGAACTTATTCATTTGAGGTTTTCTTAATCTTTTGCAAAATCGATTTGAGCTTTCAAGGAGAACTCGAACTTATCTAGTTTTTGTTGAACCGAACTTCGAGCTTGAAAATTATGGATAAGTCGAGCTTGTACCCGAACTTTGTCATACTCTAACTCGAGCCTGCCAGTGTTCGACTCGGCTCGACTCGTTTACAGCCCTATAGATAGCCCACATTGGCGATAAGCGGATAAGCGGTATCGGTCAACCCGGTATCGGTCGCAGATGGCCTTTAGCTACTATGTCCGGTCGCTGATAGACGTTTTTCTTGTAGTGGCCTTTCCTGGATTAATGTAATTGCCCATGTAGCTAGTGAATGTATAGACTGTTGGTGGCTTATAAGAGATGTGAGGACACATATATCCAACATGTTTATACAATATTCACGTATCCAAAATATGCATGTACATGTCATTATTATTAAATTAATTTATATATTGCCTTTGGAAAATTTAAAAGGAAAAAGAGTGACCACACATGATAGACATGTTCATTAAGGGCCAAAATCATCACCAAAAGTCATCATGGGTAACATATAACAAAAAAATAAGTGAAAAAGACTTATATCCTTACCCTCGTTTATATGAATTATATTAATAAGATTATATCTTAATTTAGAAACATTTTGCATAACTAACTTATGTATTATACCGATAACAAAAAATAAATCTTAAATTGCATACTTATAAAGTATAAATTTTAAAGAGTGTACTTTTATAACTTTATATATAATTTCAAGAATTACAATATTAAATGAATATCATTTTTTATCTCTAAAATTTACTAAATATATAAACTTACAATGAAGAAAAATATTCAAATTAATAAAAGATGTAAAAATTTGATTAAAAAAATAAAAAATTTGTTATTTATAATTTTAAATTCCACCGCACAACATAATCTACTACCAAAAAATAAAATTCAGATAAGTTTCATTTTTTGTAAGATTTAAACACATGTGCCTAGCCGATTGCTTACCGTTCAGATTTTATAATTTTATTTTTATTTAGTATTGTTTTAATTGATTACATATGTTGATTCCATGTTACTAACATTTGATAATATTAACCAATTTATAATACTTTTGGATGGTGATGAGTTCATTAAATCGTGTAAGAATACAAAATCTAAGATACTATGTCTATTATTGTAAATCAACTTATAATTTAAAACTTGTTATGTAAAATTTGATGTGACTGAATGTGTGTCGACTGAGTGCATGTTTGGGCACTTTAGCTTTCGGCTTAAACGGGTTGAAAGCCCAATTTGCATTCTCACTATCTGTTTGGCAAAAAAAGTGAAACGTGATTATTTGACATATTTGTGTTGATAACTAAAAGTTAGGTTTGTTAACTTTCCACTTTCTTGGAGTCATTCTCGGCTTCTTAGCATCAGTTTCTTCTCTACCATATTTTACTTTAATTTGTTTCACTTTTATTAAATGTATTTCAATTTTTCTATTTTTAAATTTTATGTTTTTAATTCTATATTTATATATTAAAATTATTATATTATTTTTCATTTTTAAAAAAATATTATAACTTATAAGTTATGAGTTACCAAACACAATACAAACTTATAAGTAATATTATCTAAACACCCAAATAGCTCATAAGTAATAATTTTACTTATCACTTATATGAGAATTTTAAACTTTAAGTTATAAGTTACTGATCTTGAGAAACCCCAAACGGACCTTCAGTTAGTCGTGAGTTGTGATTGAACATAATTATAGAGATTTGTGCTGCGTTACTTTGGCATTTTTTATCCACTTAATTACTAAACTATTAAAAAAATATTTTTTGGTAAAATATTATAATGTATAACTCTAAAATTAATCTTAATATTTCAAATTACTGGATTGTTCTTTTTAACTAACATTTGTTGATTTTAAAATGCATCTAATAAAATTTTAAACTCACATTAAATAGATGAAATATACCGATATGTGAAAGTGAAAATAATTAAATTAATATTTAATATTATATTATTATAATATAAATTATATATTAAATATATTAAATCCAGCAAAAATATTTACGGACTACTAAAATTGTTTATGTTTAAAGTATATACAAAATATTTATGTGATTAGTAAACGAATGTTTAGAATTTTTAAGTATGTATTGCATTCATAATATATGATATTATAATTTTGGTTAACTTAAAATTAAAATAGAAATTAATTTGTTTATCACTTAAAATATTATGTAATTTACAGATAAACTGTTATATTAGAGGTAATTATTATTATATTTATATTTCAATTAGTTAATAATTATTGATATGATATATATGACTTAATATAATAATATGACTGATTATTAGTGGTAATTTTTTATTGTATGTAATGTATATTTATGAAAATTAATTTGTAATATATAATAGTAATCGTGATTGATTAATAAATATTTATGAAAATCACTCTGTAAGTCGTGGTTGATTCAAATTAGAAGGGTACTTTATTAATAAATATTTTTTATTTTTTAAATAATTTAAAAAATATATGTAATATTACGGATACGTTAAATAAATTAATTAATGTATTTATATTAGAATTGTTAACTACCGCGGTTAGTAAAGTGGGATGAGAATTGTAATAAAAGGAAAACTTTTAAGATGATATGATTGGTCTAAAATTTTGGAATGAGCTGTGGTTGGTTATAAAATAATTCATATTTATGATAGATATTTAAAGATCCGAACAATATAGATTGCTGACAACGTAAGATTTGGTAAAACTGGAAATCTTGATATATAATCAACTGTGTCAATAAAGAATTCAAATCATAAACTTGATAACAAAGGGATATTAAACACCAAGGTCATTCCTGGTTAAAGGCCATATGAGTAAAATTATATCGTACCTTCGAATGTATAGACAATGATACAATAGATATATTAGTTATTTATGAATGATAATATTGACAACCCAACACTGTAAAAAATAGCATTTATATATAGGCACACTTTATAACGTGGACAGATCGGTACAAAGAATTGATGTCAGCAGTTAAGTTCAGTCGCAGGATTGTTAGAGCTGGCTACTGAATATTTAAATGGGAAGTAATTATGGAGAACTTTGACTGACAATGATGAAAGCTTAAATCATTTTTCTATTATTTTTTGTCAAAATCATTTTTCTTTTGATTTTATCAGACAATTAAACACAAAACATACTATTCCTATATATTTAATCGTAATACAATGATAATTTATGCCAGTATAGTATAGAGTTGATGTCTTAGGCAAGAAGATAATTCATGCAGACAATCATAGGAATTGGCTAGGTCGGTCGAAGAATGGGGAAAAACGGCTTAGATTTGCCCTAATGATTGAATTGGTATAATAAATTCTATTATATAGTTTGTTCCAGATTATAATAAGAATTTCATAATTTTATATATTATATTTAATACAATTTTTTTAGTTAATTATCAAAATAAAATCAGTATTTATTATATTTAGTTAATTAATATTAAAAAAATCAATTGTTATTCAGTAACTTTAATTGAGTTTGATATTAGATAAAATGTAGAATTTAAATTAAAATAGAAAAATATTATATATTTAACTTAATTGGTCTAAAATTTAGTAGGACTTTGATTGATGTAAAAATGTTATAAAATTTTGTAATTGGTCAACTTATTTAAAATCTAAGCAAATTTGAACTTTTTAGAATTTGGGTTTAGTTAGATTATAAAAATTTAAAATTAATTATAATTGTATAAACATGTTATTAAAATTAATTTGTAATGTATAGTGAAATAATTATGATTGTCTTTATATTAAAAGAGTTGTTTTTTAATAAATAATAAAAATGAAAATTAATTTTAAATACATAATTGTATATTATATAATTTATTTTAAATTAAAATAGTGACTTTTTCGTAAATATTCTTTGATTTTATAAATATATATTATATGAATATGTTAAATAAAATCATTATTGTATATAAATTAGAATTGTTTATTAACCATGGTTAATAAAGTTGAATGAGAATATTAAATAAAAAAACTCTTACAATATGATTGGTCTAAAATTTAACAATTGTGTTTATCTTGCGCGGGGCTTAGGGTTTGAAGTTCCACGTGTTTTTTTGTTGATGCAGGAAATGTTTTCTAATCGGTATATTAAGATTTGAATTTGGAGTAAATTAAGATTATAGTTTGGAAAAATTTTATTTAACCATGTATGGTGGTCAGTCTTAATAGCTTTGGTTTTTTTAAAAAAATAAGGGAAGTTTTAATTTTGTTAAATTCCTTCTGAATTTTGATTGGTTCTAAAATAATTCAGAGTGATTTTAAAATAATTCCTGATTTTGATTGGTTAACTGCATATCTGAGTAGACTTAAGTACTATAATAAATAAGGGAAGTTTTAACCTTGTTGTAATTGGTCAGAATTTAATTCCTGAATTCTGATTGGTCCTAAAATAATTCCTGATTTTTGATTGGTTCGTACTTGTTTTTATCATTAGTTTTGTGAATGACTTTGGTTGTTAACTACTTTTTAAACCATTAAAAAATTAAAGATAATTTCGTGAGTTTCGCGTGGGCTATAAATTCATCAAAAAGTAATTTTTAGAACTCAAGATCGAGATAAAATAAAATCAAATGTAGGTCGATAAAGTTTTTAATTAAAATAATAGGTAATTTTTTGAATATAAAAATAGATACTGTATGAATATGTTAAATTAAATAACCACTATATTTAAATTATTATTATTAACAAACTATGGTTAGTATAATTAGATGAGAATGGTAGATAAGAAAAATTTTAATGTAATTTGATTGGTTTAAAATTTATGGTTATTATATATATTATTTGTTCTATAATTATAAACAAAATTATATAATATGGTAAAATAATAATTATTAAAAAATAAACAAGAAATTCTTATAATAAAAACTCATTGAATTATGAAATATACAAAAAATTATTGAATTATGAAATATAAAAAATCATAAATAAGAAAATTGTGGAGAAAAGTCCCCAAATGACACTTTTTCGAACAAAAATGCCCCAAATGGCACAATATAAGAAGTTGGCCCCAAATAGCACTCATAAATGCTATTTCGTGTAGCGTTTAGGTGATTTTAAAAAAATTGAATGAAACGCAACTTGAAGTTGAGTTATCCTAGTTCTTTTTTTTTTTATTATTTTCAAACTTCACCTTATGTCACGTTTTGAGCCCGGAAACACAGGTTAAAGTTACGTTATCAACACTGATGTTTTATTTAATATTTTTTAAAATTTAAGGGTATACCCTAATTTAACAATTTTTAATTTTTTAGGGTTCAATAATCCTCTTTTGGATTTTAGAAATATTAAAAAATTGAATAGAAGACACCCCTACTTAACAATTTTTAACATTTTAGGTTCACCAATCCCCTTTTGGGTTTTAGAAGCATTTAAAAAGAAATTAGTAAAAGGTACAACGATTTAGGGTTTAGGGCCTTTAGGCCCTAAACCCTAGAGCCTAAACCCTAATTAAAACTAGAAACCCTAGGAACCAAACTCTAATTATTAACGGTTTTTATTATTTTAGTATTCACCAATTCCCGATTTGAATTTTAAAAAATATTAAAATATGAGAATATATGAATAAAATCTGAACAAAACACCCCCTACATAACAATTTTTAACATTTTAGAGTTCACCAACCCCCTTTTGGGTTTTAGAAATATCTAAAAAGAAATTAATAAAAGGTACAACGATTTAGGGTTTAGGGCCTAAAGCTAGGGTTTAGGGCATTTAAGCCCGAAACCCTAGGAACCAAACTCTAATTATTAACGATTTTTATTATTTTAGTGTTCACCAATTCCCGATTTAAATTTTAAAAATATTAAAATATTAGAATATATGAATATTATCTGAACAAAACACCCCTTCAAGTAGCATTTTAAAGTGCCAAACGGCAACTTAAACTGAAAATTGAGAGGTAACGCAGGTTAATATTGCGTTTAGAGCTTTTAAAAAAGGAAAAAAAAAAAATTTAATGCAACTTTATGTTGTGTTTATGTCTTTAAAAAATAAAATAAAAAAGTCATAACTCCAACCGAAGTAGCGTTTCGGCGAAACTTCAAATGCTACCCGAAATAGCATTTTGAAGTGCTATTTAGGGCCATATTTTTGTTTTGTACCATTTGGGGCATTATCAATCAAAATTGTGCCATTTGGGGCCAACAAATTGTGTACTATTTCACTATTTTTTTTCCATTTTTAAAATCATGGACTTAATTAAATAAAAAAAATCACAGCCCCCGAGTTCGGTCTCAGATACTAGACACGCTAATGAGGTTAATATTTTTTAACCACAATCCAATCACAATTACAGTTCCTCATCAGTAGACCTAGCAAAATAGGTCTGGATCCGAAGAACCGAACCGAAATTCATGGAACCGAGATCCCATCCAAGATCCGAATTATATAATCCGATAATGATCCGAAAATCAATTTAAACTGATCCGAAAATTACCCGAACCGAAAATTTAACCGAAAATGATCCGAAATACTAAATCTGATTATAACTTGGAACCGAACAAAATCGAATAATATATTATCGGAACCGAATATAACCCGAAATATGCAATCCGAATTAGAAAATTGATAAAATTGTGTTTAGTTCAGTTGTTATAGTTTAACTGGTCATAACTTATTGTCAATATACATTGGCTGTTACGAAAATTGCCTATTTATAAGCAAAATTAATACTTAAAATAATTTTATGTTTATGATAATATATTTATTCAATCATATTTTTTTGAAAAAGTGCATTATATTATATTAAAAATACTACATTTAATAAAAGATATGTTTTAAAAGTTTCATAAATTAAAAAAATGAATAAGTTATGATCTGAAAATATCCGAACCAAATTTCAACTGATATTAATCCGAATTTCATTTGATTTTAATCTGAATTAGACCCGAACCGAATCACATCCGATCCGATCTGAATGGTCTCTAAATATATCATAATCCGATAGTGGATCCGATTCGAAATTGATCCGATCCGAAACCGAACCGATTATCCGAATTGACAGTTATCATTTAACATCTAAGCACAACATTCTCTTAGTCTCTACAAAATCACAGTGACAAAGCCATCTAAACCCTAATCTTGTGTTAATTTCCAAGTAATTTTGCACATATCTATGCCTATATATACATATAGTATATGTAGAGTTACGAATTAGATCATATATATACATAGATAGATATGAATTGATGCATGTATATCATATATGGGTGTTAGATTGTTACTTATGTAT
>PHNY01298912.1:2080-20306 GCA_003724115.2 Anethum foeniculum
TGAAGAAGGGCTCTTAGTGTACCAGTTATCCTACAACTGGGTTATCTAATGAGGGGGATATTAAGATATAAGCATGGTTACACATTAAGTCATCTTAACCCCTTAAGGTTTTGGGAGAGTTCCGTAACTTAACAATGATCACGTCAATAAATTCAGTTCGTTTACTTACTATTTGTTCTTTATAATGAGCCTTTTGCTTCAATCGAAATAGTGAATTGTGTTTTATGTGAGGATGGTGGAATAGTTTATAGTCCTTGCTTATGAATTGGGTACTTGTGGAGGTTTTTCTCATGTATGTAGATGTCATATGTTTAATAGATTACATATTCATCTACATATGTTTACTTGCTTTTGTTATATCAGCATGTGTTAGTACTAACCGGATTTAACACCATAATTCACCTTTTCTATGTTGCTTTCTCGTTCTTTAGGTATGAATCAAAACTTATCATGAAAATAGTTAGCATCGTCAAGGATAAAGTGACTTGTAAAATCCCAAGTATAACACCGTGTCCAGTTGGCATTGATGATCCACTAAAGATCATTAATCTATGGTTAAAAAATGGTTCCCCTGATGTGGAAGTGTTTGCACTGTATGGCATTGGTGGAGTGGGAAAGACAACTATTGCCAAATATGTCTATGACATGAACCTGCGACTATTTGAAGGTGGAAGTTTCTTAGAAAATATAAGAGAATACTCTGAACGGTCTGATGGTTTTGTGTGTTTACAAAGACAACTTCTTTCAGATATTTCCAAGGGAAAGACAGCAACCATCAACAATATTAATGATGGCATTCTTAAGATACAAGGTGCCCTTAGTCATAGGAAACTTCTGATAGTGTTGGATGATGTCGATCAAATTGAACAGTTAGATGCAATTTTTGGAATGCGAAGACTGTTTTACCAGGGAAGCAAAATCATCGTAACAACTCGGAATGTTCATTTGCTTAAAGCTCATAAACATTGTAAGAGATATGCCGTCGAGACACTGAATTTCAGTGATTCAATGGAGTTGTTCAATCGGCATGCATTCCAAGACAGTCACCCCCCAAGATGTTACATAGAGCACTCGGAGAGGATAATAAAGCTATGCCAAGGTCTTCCTTTAGCTCTTAAGGTTCTAGGTGCTTCTCTTCATGGAAAGAAGGTAGATGTCTGGAGAAGTGCAATAGAGAAATTGAAAATCATTCCTCACTGCAAAATCCAGAAGATTTTGCAAATAAGCTATGAATCATTGCAAGATGATCATGATAGAGATTTATTCCTTGAGATTGCGTGTTTCTTTAATGGAGAGGCCAAGTCTTCTGTGGTCAGGATATTGGATGAATGTAACTATTACACAATAATTGGAATAGAAAATCTTATAGATAGATGTCTGTTGAAAATTGATAGATATAATAGGCTGAGAATGCATAATTTAATTCAGAGCATGGGTAGAGAAATTATTCGTCAGCAATCACCTAGGGATCCGGGGAAAAGGAGTAGACTGTGGCATCATAAAGACTCCCTTGAAGTATTAAAAGATGAAACAGTAAGACGAATTCTGTATTCCTGTCTAATTATTAGAATAAGTACTTCTTCTCATGTCAAAGCGTAACTATATTTGCTGTTGCCTATTTTTCGTCCTATACCAGGGCACTGGATCGATTGAAGGTATGGCACTAGTATTGAGTGTGACTAATGGATATCAGACCGAGTTGAGAACAGAAGCTTTTTCCATGATGCACAAGCTAAGACTACTTAAGCTCAATAACGTAAGGCTTAATGGAGGTTACAAGGATTTCCCTAGAAAGTTGAAATGGTTATGTTGGCAAGGATACCCTTTAAGATCTTTAGCAAAAGACTTTCCTGTGAGCAGCTTAGTTGCAATCGACATGCAGAGTAGTAAATTGCAAACCTTCATTCGGGGAAACATGGTAATCCATGCTATGATTTATGCCTTTCCCTCAAAAAATAATATTATGAAAATGGTTGTGTTAAATGTTTTGAAGTTAATATGTGCTTTTTTTTTGTCTGTCTCAGCTTCTTGGATCACTTAAGTATCTAAACCTGAGCCACTGCCATTGCATTGCAAAAACCCCTAAATTTGCACAACTTCCTGCCCTTGAGGAATTAATCCTTGAAGATTGTGTAAGTTTAGTCAAGATTGATAAATCTATTCAGATGGCTGAAGGACTTTTGATATTAAATTTAAAGGACTGCAAACTTTTGAAGAAGCTTCCAAAGAATATTGGCATCCTAAAGTTACTGGAAACATTAATCATCTCAGGTTGTTCAGATCTTTGTATGCTTCCTCCGGAATTGAGAAAGGTGGAATCTTTAAAAGTTTTTCAGGCTGACGGACTTAATTTCGGAAATTCAAGCTCTGCAACTCAGGAAAATGAATCAAATATGGAAATTGGCCCCCAACTCTCATTGACTTCTTTACCGTGCAACAACATGACAAGATTGAGTTTGGTAAACTGCAATCTACGTGATACTGCTTTTCCCAAGGAATTCTTTGCCGCACCTTTACTTCGGTACTTAAATCTGAGTAACAACCCAATCCGCGTCTTACCAGATTGCTTCAAAGTTCTGAAAAGGCTCGAGTATTTTTGCTCAGAGAATTGCAACCAGCTTCAAGCACTTGAAGATTTACCAGATATAACAAATCTCTCGGTCAGAAAATGCCCAATGTTGGAGAGGATTAGATGTAAACCAGGTGCTTCTTTGAATTTTTTTTTCTATCCACTGGGATGTGAGAAACTACTTGAAATGGAAGGAACATTTAAGGTTGTACCATTAGGAAAAATAGACCCAGAATTTATCAAGGATTGTGGTATTGATTATATGGAATCCATGAAAAAGATCCAGATAAGGTTGTACAATAATTACACATGTATCGAAACAAGATGCCCAAGCCAGGTGACCACTCTCACTATATCTCTCTTTGTTTTTTGTATGTAAAGAGAACAAGGCTCGTGGTTAGGCGAAATCGTGAAAACAATTGTTCTGCGCTTTTAAAAAATTGCACAAGTATATCAAACTAATTATTATAATCAAATGTGCTCACTTTGTGTCAATAGATTAATAGGCATTAAGTATATAAACTAGCAGTTCGTGGACGATCATTAGCAAGTAATCGCCAGCTAGTACTATTACTAGAATCTTAAAATATCTCCAAAACTTGTTTTTCTTTTCTTTTTTATATTTTAACAAAGATAATGGTATTAATTTTGCCACACATGACCTGGCAGAAAGAGCATCAAAATATATAATGATATTTTTTTGCTGTACAGGGAGTATACGATAATCAGAAAGGTGGCAATGCATTCAGCATTTTTTACCCTGGGAGCAGAGTTCCCCTATGGTTTGTTAGTCAATGTAACGTGCCTTCAGTATCCTTTATCGTATCATCGCATTCTAACCTCAGATACATGAAAACTTGTATCGTGTACAACTTTCGCCCACAGTCAATACCAATGTTTTACATGATAATCACGAACAAGACCAAGGATAAAATGATTATATATTCTCCAAGTTCTTATGGCATTCCCGAGGGAGATCAGTATATGACATGGTTAAGCTATTGGAAATTCGGTAGTCACGAGATGGGACCTGGAGATGAGGTCAATATTTTAGTACTTGATTTTGAATTTGATACCAATTTCGAGGTGAAAGAGATTGGCGTCGACCTTGTGTATGAAGAAGATCAAAAACAGGCAGTTCATTTAGCCAAGCGACAAAAAATCCAAGAAATCTGTAATGAAACTTCTCAGTATGTCGTCCGGGTGGACATGCAGCCACAGGTACATAATGAAACGACACAACTATACTTTTTAGGTTGTAATTTACTGAGCACATACAAATTTGTGAGGATTTTTTTTGGAGAACATGTACTGAAGGAGACTGGTGAGCGCTCTAGTCCTCATGGTGGACTTGACTGATTCATCCTCACACCCAGCAAATGTATATTGTACTAGAAGTTCTATGTTTTAGAGAGGAGAAAACTATGTATTCCTCTATAATTCAAATACAGAATGCAGCGACTTTTAAATTGTCTCCTATACGCGACAGCTACGGGATCAGAGAAACCTCTGTACAAGCACAGAGTAGATGCCTAACATATGTTTGATGGATGCGTGCCAGAAATACAGTCACCTGGAACAAATTGACTATGGGCTATGCAAGAATAGGAGATACCAAGTGCACGGGTGGTTTTGAAGAAAATGCTCAATCTTGCTTCTTGATGTTGTTCATACAATGTTGGCGAGAAGGAAACTTTTAAGAAAAAGTTGGCCAAAGGGAAACTATGCTGATCAATATGCCTTGCTTGTGATCACAACACCATGTTCAATTGGTTTGATTTTGGGAAAAACTTTTATTACTTTTACCACGAAAAATGGGTGGAAACTAAATCGAATGTACTGGATTTCTTAGCGCTTGAGCACAAGCAAGTTCCAGGATGATTTCAGAATGTGGTCTGGAGCCATAAAATTAGCAGTATGGTTGCATGGTTGATTTGTTAAGGCGAGTAGGGGAATTCGAAGAAGCATTGGGAATCGTACAAAGTACAGAAAATGCTATTTAAACCAAATGTGTTGGTTTGGAGTTCTTTCTTGGTATCTTATAAATTTCATAAGCAGTTTGAGATAGCAGAGAGAATAGTTGATCGGATTCTTGAAAGTGTCGGGCCAAAGAATCATAGAGAGGTACATTTGAGTTCTATATTTGTGGAATAATGTTGAAAGGATGAGAAAACTGATGGCAGAGTACGTAGAATGGTTTTTTTACACCATTAGAGGTATCGTTGAGGATCTCCGGCTAGTGCCATCTAAGATTCCGGCAAAGGGGATACCTGTAGGAGACATAGTTGATGCTTTGTCAATAATGGGGGGTAGGTCGGCATGTTTTCCAGGAAATATAAAACAAATTATGTGGTTTTATCTTGATGTGCCTTCAAGGATAACCTTGTACATCCAATAAGTACGCTGAGTTCATTAAGTGAATGAATAGAAATTGGCTGCCCTACATTTGTATTTTTGTATGAATATATATATAATTAGTTCTAGCTGCAGTATATACAAAAATATATATTTTTGTATGTTCGCATTCCACGATCCAAATGTCCCCTTAACCGTGCGAAGCACGTCATCTAACTAGTTGTCTGTTGCATGTTAAAGAAGATAAGATTATGATAAGACAAAAAACCTGTGTTGTCTTCTACCATGGTAACCAAAATGTCAAATTCTCTAATCAAACCATTGAAGATTAGTGACCATAAACGTTTCCCTCACCTAAGGACTAGAAGTAAAAGGATTATGTTTTGCTGTATTTATGTGCTCTACAGGCGTGCATACTTCATCCCCTCATCATCTTGTTCATTTTTATTCTACAACCATGATTTTCCCATTCATCACTCTCTTTATCCTTCAATTAGCAACATCAAATGATTTTGTATCTGCATTTTCGAGCAACAACACTGATCACCAAGCTTTACTTTCTTTCAAGGCTTCAATAACAGGCGATCCGTTTGGTGTGCTAGGCTCATGGAACAATTCTATCCACTTCTGTCAGTGGAGTGGTGTTACATGCAGTCGCAGACACCAAAGGGTGACAGCATTAAAACTTTACTCGCATAACTTGGTTGGCACGTTGTCTTCTCATATCGGAAACCTCTCCTTTCTCAGGGTACTTTACCTCCACGAAAATAATTTCCATGGCTCAATCCCAAACGAGGTTGTTCTACTGTCTCGCTTGCAATTTCTTTATCTGAATCAAAAAATTTTTCGAGGTGAATTTCCAGTAAATTTGAGTCGATGTGTAGATATTAGAAACATCAGTATGTTTGACAACAATCTTGAAGGAGAACTACCTGCTGAGTTTGCTTCCTGGTCAAAGCTTTATCACTTTGATCTTCAAAACAATCGTTTTACTGGATTGATTCCACGTTCAATAGGGAATATATCATTCCTTCAATTTCTTGATCTAGGTGGTAACAATCTAAAGGGGAGCATCCCTTTGGAAGTTACACATCTTAAAGAGTTGGAGTACCTTAGCTTGTCGACGAACAATTTGTCGGGTATGGTTACTGATTTACTTCATAACCTCTCACCCGTCATTTTCATATATCTGAGCGCAAACGATTTAGAAGGAAAGCTTCCAGCAAATTTCGTCTTCAGCCTTCCGAAGCTGCAAGAGTTCGCCATTGGAGGCAACAGAATTTCAGGCCCACTACCACCATCAATAGTTAATGCATCTAATCTTGTTAAATTTGATGTATTACAAAACAATATTACTGGCCCTATACCGACAAATTTGGGTAGCCTTTCTAGTCTTGAATGGTTAACACTGGGTACTAATCCACTCGGAGACAATCAGATGCCCGATGATTGGAGCTTCTTCAGTTCTTTGGTGAATTGTACCCATCTAAAGATGTTGCACATAGCGAATGCCGGTCTAAGAGGGAAGCTTCCGAATTTCATTGTGAATCTCTCCACCACTATAAACTACCTTGATTTGTCCGACAACCACTTTTACGGACGCATACCTCGTGAAATTGGAAAACTTGTGAACATCACAGTCTTTAGTTTATATGGCAACTTCTTTACGGGGACAATCCCAGAATCAGTTGGAGAACTATCAAAATTAGGCATACTAGATTTGGGTCATAACAACATTTCAGGAGTAATTCCAGCTTCCATTAGCAACATTACACACTTAATTGCTCTCAGTTTAGAAAGTAATATGCTCCAAGGAAGCTTACCTACAGAATTATTTAATATCTCAACTTTACAGGTCTTGTCCCTTTCGTACAACAGCCTTGAAGGTGGAATACCAGACCAAATTGACGGAATTTCTTCCCAATGTTTTAAACTTTATTTGGACCGAAATCTCTTTACAGGGCCAATACCGTCAACCATTGGAAGCTTAAAGCAATTGGTCCATTTATCTTTTTCAGAAAATAAACTAACAGGTAATATACCAAGTACTCTGGGTGGTTGTGTGATGTTGGAGGAGCTATGTATCGAAGGAAACCTTTTTCAAGGTAGAATTCCATTTTCTTTCAGAACTTTAAAAAGTCTTCGAATTCTAGATCTCTCAAGAAATAATATATCCGATGATATTCCAAGATTTTTTGATGGGTTTACTCTACTTGAATTCCTCAATCTTTCGCACAACAAACTTGAAGGTGAAGTGTCAAAAGAAGGTATGTTTTCAAACATTAGTGCTTTTCAGTTGTTGGAAATTCACGGCTTTGTGGAGGCGTTCAAGCATTGCATTTGCCTTCTTGTCCAAATAAAAAAAAAAAAAAAACATTTTCCATGAGAATAATTCTCATTCTAGTCTCTGTACCCCTTGGTATCTTGTCAGCATGTTTTGCTTTAATTTGTTATCGACGTCGTCAAAACTCCACAACCTTGATTGACCCTGTCCCACCAATCTCTCAAACTTTCATACCTAGACCTTCTACGAGCTACAAATGAGTTTTCTCCAAACAATTTGGTTGGTGAAGGAAGATACGGTTTAGTTTACAAAGGAGTTATTGAATCAGTGGAACACATAGTTGCTGTGAAGGTACTAAAAGTTGAAGTACACGGTGCCAACAAGAGTTTTCTGGCTGAGTGTGAAGCATTAAGGAATATTCGCCATCGGAATCTAATCATGTTTATCACAGCATGCTTTAGCACTGATTTTAAGGACAATGACTTCATGGCATTGGTTTTTAAGTTCATGTCTAATGGGAGTGTGGAAAGCTGGTTGCATCCAAGTCCTTACTATCAAGGGAAAGAAAGAAACTTGACTCTACTTCAGAGACTAAATATTTCCATTAATGTTGCATTTGGACTGGATTACCTACATCATCAAAGCCATGCAAGTATCATCCGTTGCGACATAAAGCCAAATAATATTCTTCTTGATTAGAATTTTGTCGCTCATATTGGTGATTTTGGTCAGGCAAGGATTTCCTTTGTTAATACAAATGACATCAATCAAGCAGAAATAAGTTCAACTGGTGTACGTGGAACTGTTGGATACGTTCCTCCAGGTGACTTCTGATGATACTGATTTTTTATCAATGTTATAGCCTTAGAGTACAACTATTATTACTTAATATATTAATTAACGTATATTTCGAACTCAGAGAACTATAATACATTGCAAAATATTTGTTTGCCAGTTTAATTACTATCAAGTAAACAACTCGTCTAAAATTTTTAGGTGTTAGAAAGTGGGTTTACCAGGATCATATTATATTACCTGCTGCCTACACCTTGATGATTGAGGAGAACTGGTAACTTAACAATAACCCTTTATCTCTGCAAGTATGGGATGGGTGGGAAGATAGCTACAGAGGCAGATGTGTATAGCTATGGCATTTTTCTACTAGAAATGTTCTCGGGGAAACGGCTTACAGAAAGCAGTATACTGATAGATGGTGGTAGTAATATTCATGACTGAGGAAGGCACTCTACCAACAAGTGATGGATATTTTTTGGACCAGAAAAAATTATCAATTTAGAGAATATATAGATCATCGAAGAAACACAACTTTTAAATCAAATAATCAACAAAATATTAGTTTTCGAACTTTTCTCCAGAAACATCAACAAGCCCAATTTTTAAGTCTGAAATATTTTTTAGCAAAAAAAATCCAACTACTGCTGCATTGCATTAATAAAATAGTGCATAAGCAGACAAGAATGATCAAATATCAAATGTTTAATCATATTACAGCTTCGATAACCCCACACACTTATTATTAATAATACAGTCAATTAACATAAAAAGACATGTCAACTGCCTCTATGTATATTTAACTATATCCTAAAGGAAGATAGGCAAATACACATAGTTCTATATTTTCCATTAAACTCACGAATGCTTTCTGAATATTTATATATAGAAGTCACATCTCTAAATATTAAACCAATCTTGGAATATTCTTGTCAACTTAAAACTATTCAACACAATTATCAAAAATATATTGGTATTATTAGTTCACTAGCATTTTCCAATTACCGTAAGAATGGTAATTCTCAAAGTAGCTATAAGGGGTGGAAGGAATTCGAAACTTATATGAGTAAAATAATATTAGGGGTGGCAATAAGTCGAACTTGAGTTTCCCTGAGTTTCCCCCAACTGAGTTATGATGTCATGTCAAGGAATTGATGACTCTAATATCTGAAGATTAGTAAAAAGTACTTCCCGGAATCTTATATCAGTATTCTAACACTTCACATCCGAACTGGTATTTTATTTTTTTTAGTTTTCACCTCATTTTGTAAGATTTTATGAAAAACCAATAAAATCATGATTTATAAGAAGTGTGCATAAAAAATGTGGATAGACATGCCGTTTCCTTAACGTTACAGTAAAGCCAACACCTAACACATCAGCAGCAGCATCAGCATCAGCATGAAAACACACAAAATATGTAGAGTAGAAGCAAAAGTCCTCTTTCCAACTCCTTCATGTTGCAGTAGTAAGTTATACTTTATTTCCCTACATTGTTAATTACTTCAACCTGCAACCCCCCACCAAACCAGTCATCTGCTTACCATTCTGTACCTCATCCTTTTTACCAGTTCTTGGTATATGTTATGTACATTTTATGTGCATGAATGATGAGTAACTATATGGCAGTTAATGTCGTATTGTTTGTTATTGTTGTTAGTGTGGTGATCAGTTCTTACTATGGAGTTGAAGGTCGGTTTGTTGTCGAGAAGGAGAGCATTTCTGTGTTGTCACCTTATGAATTAAGGTCTTTGAAGCATGATGCTTCTATTGGTAACTTTGGAGTTCCGGATTATGGAGGATCAATGGTGGGCTCTGTTGTTTATCCTCAAAAGGGTTCCAATGGTTGCAACTCTTTCGATGGTGACAAGCCCTTCAAATCTAAGTCTTCTCGTCCAGTTATCCTTCTTCTTGATCGCGGAGGTAATTATAATCAATATTCTAAATAGTTATGGTACCTTCCAGCGATTAATCAGATAATCAAAAATAAATCAGAATGATTAATCAGTGTATTTAAGGGATGCATTTCAGTATTAATTTTTACTTTTAGAACTATTTTAATATCGGTTCAAGTCATTAGTTTACTACGATTCCTGATTAATATAATGAAAATTTTGTGATTTCTAGAATGCTACTTTGCTTTGAAGGCTTGGAATGGGCAACAAGCAGGTGCTGCTGCAGTATTGGTGGCTGATGACAGAGAAGAGCCTCTGATAACCATGGATTCTCCTCAAGAAAGTACTGATGCTAATGGTTATATTGACAATATTGGAATTCCATCAGCTCTGATTGAAAAATCTTTTGGTGACACATTGAAAGCTGCCATACAGAAAGGTAAAGAGGATGTGGTAATAAGGCTAGACTGGACAGAGTCAATGCCTCACCCTGATCGAAGGGTTGAGTATGAATTCTGGACTAATAGCAATGATGAATGTGGAATTCGCTGTGACGAGCAGATGAAATTTGTTAAGGACTTTAAGGGTCATGCTCAGATTCTTGAGAAGGGTGGCTACACAATGTTCACGCCACATTACATAACATGGTACTGTCCACAACCTTTTATTCTTAGTGATCAATGCAAGTCTCAGTGCATAAACAACGGAAGATATTGTGCGCCTGACCCGGAGAATGACTTTGGAAAGGGATATCAAGGAAGAGATGTTGTCATTGAGAACTTGAGACAGCTTTGTGTGCATAGAGTTGCGAATGAGAGTCATAGATCATGGGTTTGGTGGGATTATGTCACGGATTTTCATATTAGGTGTTCGATGAAGCAAATGAGGTACAGCAAAGAATGTGCTGAAGCTGTCATGGAATCTCTAGGCAAGTCCTACTTTGAGCGATAAATTTTTGCTGTACAGTTATGTTTATCGCTTCAAATTTTCTGATATCGACTATCTAACTTTCTCCAGATCTCCCAATTGGTAAGATAAAAAATTGCATGGGTGACCCTGAAGCTGATGTTGAAAATGAAGTCCTAAAGATTGAACAAGATCGTCAAGTACGTTCATTCTTTTCCTTCATACATTGTCTGTATCATTAGGGGTACTTAATTGTATATTGTCTACTGCAGTGATGCAAACAGCGTTTATCAGGATATACTTGTTGATGCAGTGTGTTCTAAATTCTAATACTGAATCATCTAACAGGTTGGGCAAGGATCTCGTGGTGATATTACTATATTACCAACAATGGTCATAAACGATGTTCAATATAGAGGTTGGTAATATAGTGTTATATTCTCTGATCGAGTCAGAGACTCAGCGTCAAGTTAACACAATATTTAAATGATATGCTTCCCTCTTCGCTAATAAGTAATTATCGTCTTTACTTAATCTGAGGCATAAATTTTCATTTTTACTTTTCTATAGGAAAATTGGAGAGGACTGCAATTTTAAAGGCTATATGTGCTGGATTTCAGGAGACTGCAGATCCTCCAATCTGTCTAAGTGGAGGTAAGATTGATTTTACTACTGTACTTTAGAGTAATAGGGCCATGGCTATGTAAACAGATGTTCTTGCTGACATTTCTACTCTTCGTCTTTCTGATATCTAGCTCTGGAGACCAATGAATGCCTCGAGAGGAATGGTGGCTGCTGGAGCGACTCGACATCTAATATAACTGCCTGCAAGGTGTCAATACCTTATTACGATTGATTTATCGTAACAATTTCTTTTACGAATTTTAATAGATATAATGCTAATTATTCGTACTACCTTTTACTTTAGGACACATTTAGAGGAAGAATTTGTGAATGCCCTGTAGCAAATGGTGTGCAATACAGAGGAGATGGATACAAATCTTGTGAAGGTGTACATTGTGACATAGTTTTCATAAATTTAAGACAAGAAGTTTATATATTTGGTTGAATGGAAAGTTAAATGCCTGCGTAAGACTTGCGAATATTTGGTTGAACAGTGCATATCTCTGGCCACTAATTTCCGTTTTTTTGAATAGCTTTTGGCCCTGGAAGGTGCGCAATAAGCAATGGAGGCTGTTGGTCAGAAACTAAAAATGGACAGACATTCTCAGCTTGCTCAGTTCAGTAATTTTGCTTTCCTGATTCAGTATAAACTATTTTGTTATTACTAGATATCTCTAGATTGCTGAATTTTCCTGTGGAATTAGGATTCCGATCTCTCAGGCTGTCGTTGTCCGGAGGGTTTCCGGGGGGATGGTCATAAATGTGAAGGTACTTTTAATAGTTAGAACCCGTTTGGCCCCGATTTTGGGGACAAACAAGTGCCTACTTGTCAATATAAGTACCAAATTTATATTCTATTTGGGAAATAAGGACTTGGCTTTAAAACTATTATTTCAGAGGCCCAGGCCAAAGATTTTTGGGACTTGTGAATGGTAAAGCTATACTTCTGACTATTTTTTTTTTTGTCTGGATTCTTGACTAGATATTAACGAATGCAAGGAAGACCTTGTTTGTCGTTGTGATGGTTGTTCCTGTAAAAATTCCTGGGGTGGATATGAGTGCAACTGCAAGGGAGACAAGCTATACATAAAAGAACATAACACATGCATCGGTAGGAGATCGCTCTACAGCATTTTATGTTCTACTGACAACTTGATAGTCCAGAAACCAGGAACATTACTTGATTAGTTCAAGTAGTTTTCCCTTCTCTGTTGTTTTCTATGTTTTCACTTTTGAATCTCTGGTACAGCGAGAAATGCATCGAAATTTGGGTGGTTTCTGACCCTCTTGGTCTTGGGAACAATTGTGGCTGCTGCAACTGCTGGTTACATATTCTACAAATATAGGCTGCGGGTATATCTTGATCTTACTGAACAGAGTTGTGTTAAATTTACCAACTACTTGATCTGAAGCAGTGTTATTTAACAGTAAGATAGTCTAAGAAGATGTTTCTTTTCTTTTTGCAGACTTACATGGATTCAGAAATTATGGCTATTATGTCACAGTACATGCCGCTCGACAGCCAGCATCAGAATCAGGTTACGCAGCATGAAGCTGAACCCCTGCAACAAAGCGTATAAAGAATACAAGCTCTGGAATTCTGTAAAAAGTAAAAAAAAATGACTGAGCTTGTAGATGAAGGAGAAACCATGGCCTATATCTCAACACTACAGCAGCTGAGTTAAGATTCATAGAACGGATTTGTTAAGTTTCTTAAAATTTGTTTAAGCTGCAACTTCTGTTATACAACTTGTTGATATGTAAAGGAAGATAGAAGTACATCATAGAAAGTTTTTTTAGTGACTGTTTATAATTGAAAGCTTGTAAATTTGATGATACCGAACATATGTGACTCTGGGATTATAATTATCAAATTGAAACTTGAAAACGTAGGCAGGTGAAGTAGAAATTTTACGAAAGGTATAATCATGTTTTTGAACCACAATCGCAAGCCTTTCATTCAGAATATCACAGATTAAAGTTTTTCAACCTCATGATTAACAAGCATGAAAAAATTAGTGATACTTCTTACAAGATGCACAATTAGAACTTGCCTAGTTGCATATTACAAGCTTTTCTGATTTTCTTTTTTTCAACTCTGCATCATTCGAATACATACATCTAGGATGGGCATTTGGAAATCTACATCTCCCAAATGTAAATCTTCCTTGTAACATATCAGGTTCCACATATAGAATTATGTTACAGTGATCAGCATGGCAACAGATCTAATTAACAGAGTGTTGAAGTACAGAGTGAACTAACTATAAGCAGCAAGAGCCAAGTTGTACTGCCATTTTGTGATTTTTTTTCTTAAACCATCACTGAAATAAAATATCTTAAACAAAAAGCACAACTATCAACCACACAAGACAGAATAACCATTCAATTCCAAATGAGTTATACATAACAAAATGTTAACATCTGATATGTTGCTGACATTAATGAACAAATGTAAATCTCTGATTAAACAATTCCCAAGCTCTTAGGATCATTACTAATGCTAATGAAATTTCCATAGTCAAAATTCAAAAGATCTGCTAACAACAAATCTTATCTTTTTCTACCACCACGCTCTCTCAATGAAAGGGAAAGTGATTCTCCTCCTGCAACATTGTAATAAGCAAGGGAAAGATTATCCTTAAGAAAGCCAGCCTTTCCACTCAGTTTCTGTTTGTTTGAAGGAAGCTGAATCTCTCCCGCAATTTTCTCTTTCAAACTGCTAACCGTCTCAGATAATGATTGTACTCTAATCTCCAGTACCTGCCCTTTCAGGTTTCCTTCATCAACATTTGGCACAGACACATTAATGCTTGCCGGTCCCTGAGGTCAAAGAAGAGAACATCAATCAGAAATGCTACATAAAATGAGAAGTCAGAATTACTGAAACAAAGACCATCAGAAATATCACTTTGCGATTAATAAGTTATGATGCAACATTGACCCACAAACTCCTCAAAAGTATTCTCTATATATCACTTTATGGCTAAAAAATATATAATAATCAGACAATTAGTCACATCATACGGAATCAATATATTGACAGGATCAATATACCAGCGCCAGTAAAATTAGCACAATAAATACTATTCATGCAAAGACACAATAGATTTTAGATTTGCAGCTGGAAAGATAAATCACAGCCATAAATAGTTAATCCACTCATAGATCAGAATTCTCAGCAATATAAAACACATTTTATATTCAGAATTCAGTCCTCAATATTCACCCCAATGAGCCACCTATTTAAAAACTAACAAATCCGTAGATTATAAAACATATTTTTCTCCTCTTCAAACTTTGGATTCCTATATAAATTGAAAACCCTGTTCGTGGACCAGCGGTCCACTACTATAGTAACTTTCACTGACAAATAAATCTTTTTTATTATGTTCTTATTACATAGACCGCATCTCGTGATGATGAAAATTGGTGTTTGCAGCTCAATTTTTAAGAGATCGTTTTAATCCATGACAGTGGAATGGACAAATTCGCAAGAGTGGGAACAAATATTTTTGTACTTGAATTCATAATAGTAACAATAGTTAACTTTGGCACCTTATCCAGTCCGAGGGTTGGTTAACAACAAAGAGTTTAGTTCGGGAAGGGAGATGCAACATGGATACAAGATCGAGGGTAAAACATGCAGTATAATAAGGAAAAAAAAAAAAAAAAAAGATACTCCATACCTGGTGTTGAGCCAGGAACTGATCTTCAGGAATGAGCAAAGAATCATCGAGTCTTTGCCTCTTTGGCTCAGGCTCCTCTGGAAGTGGAGGAGGAGCTTCCTCTGGTGGAGGCGGAGGGGGAATTCCTAGAGGCATAGGTGGCTGAACCATATGCATCCCGTGCTGGGGCATGACATGGGGTGCATAAGGTCGAGGAGCTGTTAGAGGTGTATACTGAGATCCTGGTGGAGGTGGCACAGGAATACTGGGTGGATTCACAGAAACTGATGGAGGCAAAGGAGGTCGATTAACCATGAAAGGCTGCTGTCCGTAGTTCATTTGCATTGGGGGAGGTGGAGCCCGAACTTGAAGTGGTGGCCGTGGTGGAGGTGGAGCAAGTACCCCAGCATTTGTCGGAGTTGGATATTGCCCTGGATTCAGGGGTCGAGGAATATTAACAGCAAGGTTAGCAGGCGGAGGAAGCGGCCGTATGGACGGCATACCAGGTCTTGGAGGAGCAGCAGGACCAGGAAGATTGCTGGCCCCATCATTTATATCCTCTCCATTAGGATTTTGAGACATGGCTTGAGTTGCAGTCCGTCCAATACTCCCTGTATGACCATCCCATATGACCTGCTTTGGTTGCTCATCTTTCTTCTTTTCAATCTCTGCCTTGACTGCATTAGAAACCTCCTCCTCGGTCGTACCAAATATATCAGGACGGGTCCGCGCAAGTCCCATGATGTTTTTGGATATTTCATCATCCTGTGCAAGAGTGGTATCCCGAATCTTGGCAAACATTCTCTCCTTCTGCTCCTTGTACTTGGGATCAATGAGAGAAATTCTCATGTGTTCAGACATTTCATTTATAAGAATTAGCTCACCAGTGATCGGGGAAACAACGTATTTAGTTGGATCTCTCTCAGCAGGATTTCTGTCCTCAGGCCTCTTCCAGTTCTTCACAATTCTCATTGGTTGATCCTCTTCCATTGGGGTTATTTTAGCTTCACTTGGCTTATCGACGCCATTTTCTTCAAGACTAGCAACCCTCATGCCTTCTTCAACAAGCTGAACCTCTTCTTCATCCATCTCCATTTCTACTTCCTTTCCAGGCTCAATAATTTCTTCCTCTTCCAAAGTTGACATCTTGCTTCTCCTTATAACTTCCTCAAGTGTCATTGGAGCTGGTAAATCATCATCCTCGTCATCAGCAAAGTCGATCATCTCGACAACAACAAAATCATGCCAATCAATCATAGCCATCTGTATCCTTTCTTGCTCTACTTCATCCTCGATTTTTTGCCTTGCCTGCTCTTGCGAACGCTCCCACTCCAACCTGTGAAGGCAACGTTCAAGTATGGTCGTCATGCTGTCAACACTGCTCTGTAGTTTATCAGTCAAACCCTTCGGAGGCATTAACACTTTAGAATATGCATCAGCTAGCGAAGTAAAAAACATAAACATGCTATGCGTGGGCCTCATGAAGTTGAACTGGGGGTTATTCCCCTCCCTACTTGAGAGTCCTGACAAAAATGATTTCCCATTCCGAGCTACAAACTGTGCTGTGAGCTTAATTATATCCAACTCCTCCCCAGTAATGCCTTCGGGAAGACGAACAGTGTACTGCTCTGCTGCTGGAGGTTCAAGGGGTTTACGAACAGTCCTAAACTGTTCCGAAGGATCCGGCTTTGCCTCCGCATTGCTGTCATCAGCAGCAGGAGCTGCTGACTCAAGACCAGATGCATCTGAAGCTTGAGTAGGCTGCTGCGTGGTAGAAGTCTGAGTACGAAACTCAGATAAACGATGCTGATAATAGGCATGGTACGGGTCTGAAGATTTTAAGAAATTGAATTTTGGGTTGTTGGCATTATTATTCATAATCCTATGTTCGAATTCTTGCCCATTCTTTGCCACAAAAGTAGCTGTTTTCTCAACAATGGTTCGAATGTCCGGAGGTGGGTGAATAATTCCAATAGTTTTTGTGTGGGTAGCAACAGATACAGGAGCCGAGCTAGCCTGCCTTGCTTCCTCCTCAATATCTTGAATCTCCCTATCTTGCAATTGAGATGGAGGGAGAGGACCAAGATTCCCATCAGTGGGTGGAGCCGGAAGGGGCAGTATCGGCGTGGAGCCTAACATCTTACCTTTTTCCCAAATAAAACCTCAACCACTTCACTCAAATCACTCCAAATTAAATTCTCCCCACTCAAGATAACAATTTCCTCCTGCTAAAACAAAAAACATCACAATCAGTTGCATTAGTACCTGAACTTGAAACATTCAACATATCAATTCAAATATACAATACATTTTACAGTGTTCACGTTCACATAGATTTCATGTAAAACAATTTGAATCCTAATCGTGCGTAATTTACACTAGCCTATCCCAATTTTCCAAGAGGCAAATCGCACGCATACCTTACACCAACTCCCAGTACTATTACTGTTGTTCCCTTAAAACCCCCATCTTTAGGGTGCGAAAAAACCCTAGTAGAGAAAAAAATTGGCATCATGAATACGCATAATATGAAAGTAAAGAAACCAAAGAGTAGTACGAAAACCTGGATCTGACTGACAAACGGGATTCAAATAGATACAGATATATCAACAATATATATTAAAACCCTAATAGCACAAAACCCAGTAATTAAAGCTAAAACCTCTATAAAATTGAAGAACAGAAGGTAAAAAAGGTGATAACTTGACCTAATTAAAGAGTTGAACAGTACATATAGCGAGAATATTTTAGGGTTTTTTCAATTGAAAAGAGATAGATGCATTAGCACGTATTGATTAATTATTATGTGAATATGAAACGAGAGAGAGAGAGAGAGAGAGATTAGTACCTGAAAATTGCGATGGTAGAGTGCAGTGTCGTCTGGGCCGTTCTAGGGAAAGAAGAAGATAAATATACTCTTCAACACCCGCCGTTCGGGTCGGGTTTTATTTTTAAGTTTCTGATGAAACGCTTTCAAAGTTACTTGCCTTAAAATCATGGTTCTAAAATTTAAATTAACTAGCATAATAACCCGTGCGAGGCACGGGTCATTTTCTAGAATTTTTTTATGTAGCATGTAATAATATTTTCTTATTATCTGTTTATTAATAAAATTATGTAATATTTCAAGTAT
>PHNY01298913.1:2063-14335 GCA_003724115.2 Anethum foeniculum
TCATCAGAACAGTTGAATGTTACTTATAATGTATTTACTGTGTATTAGGAATCTTCAATTGATTATCTCACTTGAGCATAATAATATGTGGGGATTGGGGTGGGGGACTATAATTCACAAGCAGTTCCTGTAAAACAGACATGTTCATGTAAATGTGGATTGATGTTATCAGGGAAAGTTGTACTGGAGGCTGGAATATTGACTTGTGCTGTGGTGATTAGCCTTACTCTCTACACATTCTGGGCGGCCAAGAGAGGACATGATTTCCAGTTTCTCGGGCCATTCCTATTCACTTCTCTGTTGGTGCTCTGTCTTTTTGGCTTGATCCAGGTCATTATAACTTCTTTTATCACCATTATCTATAGACAGTATCTCGCCTGGCATTTCTCTGTAATTTTTTTCCTTCTAGACATTGATTACTGTAATTCGTTTGCAAATACAGGCCTTTGTACCTATGGGAGAAACAGGGAGAATGATCTATGGATGCATTGGAGCCATCATATTTTCAGGATTCATCATATATGACACTGACAATCTGATCAAACGCTATAATTACGATGAATACGTTGCAGCTGCATCAGCTCTTTACTTGGACATAATCAACCTGTTCATGACTATACTTACCATTCTGCAAGATGAGTAACTAGAATATGCTTCGCTGGTCTAGCATCTCCTGACGCTTATAAGAATAGATGATGATTATGTACATTATGATTAGACTATGATGCCTTTCCAATTGTTTTCGGAATATGTAACTGATACTTGGATGTCACCTGGAGTTCAGCTTACTGTTTGGTATATAATATTTACCTTGTGAAAAGCACAGACTTGTTGAGATTATATGTTGCCAACTGTTGTTATTTTGCTCGTGGTTGTGAACATAGATTCTGTTTTGCTTAATATATCTGTCAGTCGTAGCTCATCTAAATTCAGTCTGCATATATCTCAACCAATTCATTGCACTGAGCGTAGATTCTGTTGACTGATATCTATCATGGACAAGGAAAATTTTATCTGGGAAGTGTTTGGAATTGATTGCTTGAACACTTGCACTTTAGTAAGGCAATTGATTGATATACAAAAGGTGAGCATCATCGTTATTCAATAGCATTCCATGCATATCTAAGCTTGAACTTAAATAACTATGCATATCAACTTAGTTCACTCAGGCTTGAACCCTTTGAAGAGGAGGGTCCTTCGGCTTTCTGCATACTTTTTCAATTATTTTGAGTGGTTCTTTAGCTACTAAGAGTATAAGTTTACAAGAACCTACATAACTACGTTTCAAATCTAATTTATTCATGTTAAGTTCCATTTCTATTAGAATTGTGAAGATGAATAGTATTGGAGTGTGCTTGATGTGAATTCCAAAGTTCAAAGCATAGGGATTTATTACATCAATGAATCAAAATGAAAATATACTCTGCCACCTGAGCACACTGAAGTGCAATAGTTCCAAAAAACTTTTCATTCTTTGCTCCTCTGTTTGACCCAAGATTGCTCTTTTTTATCCACAACATTTTGGTTATCAAGAAAGACTCAAGTCACATGACAAATTTCCTTACTTTAATTCATATACACTTATACTCTCCAACACTTCAAGACATGAAACAGAAGACAGGAATTCATATTCTCCAGGAAAAGACTAATAATTGCCTTTTGATAACTTATAATTTTTTTCATCTTTGTACAAGAGCATGGCCCTAACATAAGAAAACAACAGAGAGAAAAATAAAAAGAGAAAATAGCACCCCCACCATGTTAAAAGCATACAGTCAGTTCAAAAGCCCAAACTAGAGTCACTAGACCATAACATTCTACCAATATACCGCGTTTCCAATTCTAGCCTTTTTCTTGTATTTGTTCTATAATCTATTTTTATTGTTCTTCTCAGCAGCAAGTACCAACAAACTTGACACGCCCTGAGTCCAGATATTGTGCTCCCTCTGATTACTGCATTCAAATTCAACCACTCCACGGGATACTGTTTTAAGCGCAAAGTATCTCCTGTCTTCACCACCCTCAAGCAAATGTCGTCCCGGCCAAGCTGGCATATCTTTCAGAACCTCCAACACTATATCTATGGAATTCATAAGGTAGAATTAGAAATGACATCTTGATCTTAAAATGCTTTCTTAATCCCCTAACAGTATGAAGGTAAAAGCAGCTCCACTTCTGTGACGTTAAAATAAAGGAAATGCAGTAACAACTTACTCTTTTTCTTTTTAGTTATGGTCCCAGCAATATGTGTGCTCTTCATCTTCAGTATAACCTGAAAAAGCGTGTTGTAACTTTTTTAGATACAAAGAAATTCTAATTTCTAACACGAAAAGCAGCTTCATTCATTCTATCAGACTATCATGAATAACTTTAACTATTCATCTTAAAATTTTCTGAAGATTCCACTTTTTCCTTTTAAAAAAATGTAATCAAACCCCGAATGATAATGATGTAAAAGTCCAGTCTGTTAATTTAACCAACCTTAAAAGGATACTTTGGGACTTTTTTCTTGTCTAAGCAGGTTTCTCAATTACCTCGATATTAAGTGGGAAACTGGATGATGAATAAAGAAAATCGAACTAACCTGGCCAATCTTGTTAATATATACGGACACTTTTTTCCAATGAAGATCACCTGCATAATCCATAAACAATACTCAGCTACCAATATGAATAAGAATAACATACTGATACTAATTTGGCAGCTGCAGTGATATTCCAGCAACTCAAACATATTTCTAACAACCGTCAAACATATCTACATTTTACAATTTACTCAAACCAAACACCTGCCATATATATAGTTGTTTAATATACATCAGGGAAGTGTAATCTCGAAGGATCCGAGCAAAGCAGGGATTAACAAATATGTACCTTTGCGTGTGCGCTTGAGGAGCTCACAACCTCTGGCAAGTAATTCTCGACTACAAATACCAATCAAATTCTCTTCAGGAACAAGCTCTCCACTAAATATACCATTACTTCCACGATTGCCGCCAATATTAGCTCCTTTATCTACAGGTATTACAGCCGCTACATTCCAGACATCCTTCAGTGCTCTAGCCTTCAATGTAGCCACACCACGCAAAGCTACAACGCACCAACATAAAAAACAAAATGTATCCTCATCAGTAACAATACTAAACAGGATCCAGAAATTTGTTTAAAATCAGCCTACAATTAGTCAATTACAATGCTCTATACAAACAAAAAAGAAAGCTGAAACCTAATGGCAGTAAATTATCCTGCATAGTAGCTCTAGCTCTACGATGTCGATTTTTCTACACAAATAACACTATTTATCATTTACATAGTCACCTGTAGCAGCAACTGCTGTTAAGGTCATAATGTCTCCAGCTGACCGCACATTAACTGCTGAACCAACAACTGTTGCCAAATGATCCCGCTCTGCACCCATTGCTTCGGCTGCCTCAACACACTGTGCAGCAACCAGTGTAGCCGCAGAAGCCACTGCCATGTCAGTTTTCGCCACATTATCATCTTTTCCTGTTCCAGAAGAGGCAGCTGTGGCAGAGGCAATCGCTGCAACAGCTGCAGCCACCCCAGCCACAGAAACAGCCGCATGAATCTGGGCATTTTGTGCTCTTGCTTCCTCTTTCTTTTTCTCTCGCCTGTCTTTTAACCACCTTCCCACTGTCTTTCCTCCCATGGCAGGGGCAGCACCACCAGGATTTGTACTCCTATACTGGCTGTTTACGGGATTATTCACACGAAAATACTGCACAGACACACACGCAAGTATTAGTGTTAGTGGATAGTTCTGTACACTGTCAAAGTGCTAACAACACAATTGTCTTGAAAGCAACCATTCCACTTAACAATGTCCTGATGGGCTAAAAACACACCAAAGCCAAGTTGTGAGTTGTGACTTGCAATTTAGAGTGCCAGATTTGTCACCACTACAAAGTTGGTATAATCTCATAAATGTTGTGGTAAAGTAGGACCAACTCTATAGTAACCGACTTCCTCTCATTTATCTTCTTGAAACAATATGGACCATATGGGTGGTCTATTCATCATTCAAAAACATCATAATTCTTCCAGATCATACTTATATCTTGGAGTTTTGGGAAATAAAATTAAATTATGAATAGGCAAAAAAAGTAGTACTATTAGTTTCTTAAATTAACACAGATTTGTGAAACCAGAAATAAAATATTACATTATTAAAGAGAGAACAAAATCATTAGAGATTTTGATAAACAGTATATTACAGTTCACACATAATGATCAAAGAAATGATAAATATTCTGATAAGATTACAACTACAGAGGGAACAGTGAAATCATCTTATGTTAGTACTGTTGTTGGTTCAAGAGAAAGTTAAGACAATTTTTCCAAACTCAGCTTTTACTAGTCATGCTCTGCATCCAAGTTAATTTCAAAAGACAAAAGATGAAACATTTCTCAGCATATGAACCAAAACATTATAATAGTCCAGACCATTCTGATTCAAGATATGCATCCATTTCCGTCAAAGCATGCAATTTTCGCATAATTAGAGTACACGAAAATCGGATATTGAATTAATAAAAATATATGATATGCATGTATATAGAATTTATAGAGGATATTGAAAGGACCTTAAGATCATGGGAGGGAGAAATAGGAGGAGTATCAGTCACAGAGCTATTCAGAGGACCACTACTGTGTGATAATCTTCCAGATGTCCTTGGTGATACATCCTGTTTACACAAAACCAAACTTAATCACTTTTTTCTTAAAGTTTAAATTAAGCACTTCAATTAAAAAGTTAAATTAATCACACCACTAACTATCAAAACAAACCCTCAAATCTTGAGGCAACAATAACATCATTCTTCACAAAACGTGGAGGTGCCAATATAAAAAAAAAAAACACTAAAATACTGATTCATAAAAAACCCAGAGAGATACAACTTTGCTTTTACCACAATTTGTGAATTATTTTCAAAGTTGAATCTCCTAGGAAACATAAGTACAACTAAAGTCTTTGGTACTTGTATAAAACAGTGAAAGTAAATGGTTTTTCAGATATTGATAGTTCCAACACCACCACATAAACATATTCATCTTCCCAACAAATTTTTAGGCCTTACCATTACCCATTGTATCAAGAAAATATATTTCAAACAAAAGGATAAATTCAACTTTTTTTATTAGCATCTTTGAAATAAATAAATAAAATTTATTCATTTCTTTATTTATTTCCTCGTTTCATGATCAAAAAAAGCAAGCAAAAAGCAGAAAAATCCAACAAGTTACAGACAAAGCTATGTCAAACCAAAACTAAACCAAACTCAAACACTTACATAACTTTGTCTGTATCTACAACAAGCCAGAATATACATACAAATGTTTGTATGTATATATACACATGCAGAAGTACTTACAGACATTATGCGCTCCATAAGCTGCGATGTTTCCGAGGAAGCAAACGAAAAAGGGTTACCGGAAACAGTAGCATCTTCATCATCGGCGCCGGAGACATTCTCCAAAACGGTGCCGGAGGATTTGACGGCGTCATCAGTAACGGCGTTAGCTTTGAGGGTTCTAGAAACTTCGACAGAAGAGCTACTCCATGAACGAGATAGAAACTCCATTAGCTCCATTGGAGTTTCTGGTGGCCGGAAATGAACCGGGTTCATTTTTCGGTTTTTTTGGGAGTGAAGAGCGGAGCTGGACCGGAGAGAGTTTGAGAATGAGAGAGAAATAGAGCGGCAGATATATAGAGAGAGAGAGAGAACGATGTTTGTAATTATATAATGTGTGACGGTGTAGGTAAATACAAATGGGTATAAAATATTGTTCGCTTAAAAATAAGTGTGAAATTAATACGAATATGTGTTTGGAATTTGCATTTATTTCTAAAATATCGATTTTTTGAAATGAAAAATTGACTAAATATGTATCTTAAAATTGTGTCATCCGTACCAATTATTCAATACTTTAAAAGAAAGTCGACTTCTTTGAAATTGGTACAAGATATCAATAAAACTAGTTTATAACCGGGCATGTTTTTAAGTTTTTTAATATTATAATATTATTGAATTGTAATTTTAATTAAATTTTAAGCATATTAATTAGTTTTTATAATAAAATTAATATTAATAATTTATATATGTTAAAAATGCATCTTTAAGAGATAATAATAATAATAATAATAATAATAATAATAATAATAATAATAATAATAATAATTACTATTATTATTGTTGTTGTTTTGAACTTTTGATAAAATAGATTAAATAAAAAATATTTTTATATTGTTATCAAGAGAATTCAAATTTTGTATTTTGATAAAATAAACTACATAGAGAATATAATTATGAATGTAATGGCTCTTGTTTATGTAACAAAGATCTAACTGTTGTTATTCTTTGATTGAACCAAACCACAATCAATTATATTTGTTTTGTTTACTATAATTTAGTATAATTATATTTTTTAGAAACACGTAGGACACGATCCTTTTTTGTTTGTTAACCACGTGTCCTAACCGGTTTACGCCCACCTCGATTAACCTTGGATATAGTTAGCACAGCATCCCAATCCTCTACCCAAATCCGAACATCCACTTAGAATCAAATTTAGGACTTTGGGGTGGTAAACCCTAAAGCCCAAGTCCCGGTCTCAACCAGCTTGAGCTACCCAAGGTGGGTGACACGATCGAATTTCACATTTATACTTTTATATCATTTTGGAAACCAAACTATAAAATTTGCACTATTTTGATGTCACACCAAAAATTATATTAAATTTAATGTCAAACCAAATATATAGAGCTTTTTTATTTCGATATTACTCTCGTACTTTTTACTAAAATAAATTTGTTTCATTAATATCTCACCAACTTTATTATTTTTGTTCTTTTGTCTTATAATTTCGGAAGAAAATAACGCATATAACATAAGATATAAAATTTAATGCAGATAAGTACAAGTTGAATTTAAAATTAATATAACTTTTATGCCATTTTGATATAAAATTCACAGAAAGATAATATTATGCATCGAAGATTCTCTTATTATGCTATTAGTTATTATTATTTTCACGCTAAATTATACTTCTCGCCTTACTTTGCTGTAACTCTACCCGAATAGTAACAAAATGTGCATTTATGCTTGTACAATAATCTTCTACTAGAGCATGCTAGCACAATAATTATAGCATATCATTTCAAAAGGGGTTATAAATTATGCATATCTTGATGATATATTGACCTTTGTTTGGATATTAAAAAACTAAATTTAAACGGGATGAGAACATATAGTAAATATTATGGAGTCATTTCACTATATCTCGCAGTATCGTGTAGGGGATCTATGTGATTATAAGTTTCTAGATTTTGTATATCCCTTAAATAAACAAACATAGTTTAACACTATGATTGCATTGTTTACTTCCCAAAGAGGACTTATCTGTTTAAATGGTAAACTATCTTTACTAATGACGGTATATACTTAATATATGACGTTTTGACTTTGAACACACATTTTTAAGTGCTTTAACCGGATAGTTAGAATTATTATTTTTTAAATTTTATTTTTCTGAATTAAAATATACAATCAAAATTTTAATTCAGAAAAAGAAAATTTAAAAAATAATAATTTTAACTATCTGGTCATAACACCTAAAGATATATACCAAAAGTCAAAGCGTCAAATATTAAAAAACAGAGGGAGTATATATCTACATGATATATTAATTGTATGATATTGTTGATAGAAACAATATCCTCTTTTACCGCCCCCATCTCTAACTGATGTACATTTTTACATTAATTTTTATAACATCATTTTTACATTAATTTTTATAAGAGAAATGCTAGAGTCCTAAATGGTTGTCAAGACTATTCCCGAATGCTTAGTTGTCATTACGTTATTGGTTGTTGACTCATAAATTAGATGGGACCCATCGTGCATAAATATGAGTTCACGAATAAAAATAGGTCAAGTGTCATTTGGGAACGTTTTTGGGATCACTTTCGGGGTACGTAGCATTGCTCTTTTTATAAAATTTAAAAGGCAATGATAAAAGACAGGTTTTATTATAAATGTAGGAGTAAAATGCAATATGTGTGGCTGAACTATCCGATATGTACATTTTGTGTGGTTGGACTATATAAACTAGCAGAAAGATGGCCGAACTACACAAAGGAATGCAAAGAAGGGGCTGGGCTGTAAAATGCTAACGTCGTTAGTGATGAAGAGGGCAAAACAGACTTTACAGCTTACACATGTACGTACCAGAGCTTTAAATCAGACTGATCTAGCAACATAATTGTTCATTCTTCATAATTGAGGTCTTGAATGTGTAGTAAAGGGTGCAGAAACATTACTCATGACATGGTCTTTACGTGATGGTGGTGACAATCTTGAGTACTTTCCTGCTGAAAACCCAGTCTACACAAGTAAGTGATTCATTCCTTATTTTTACAGCACTGCATCTTAGGGTTTGTGCACTTGGTAATGATATTTGATCGCATGTAAATTGAGCCTTTTGTTGTTTATATATTGTTTTTGGGTCGTATATATGTATTGTGTGCTTTGGATTGTAAGACATTTACTACCTTTTTGTACTCTGTCCTCAATTCAACTTTTGAAACTGATGCAGATGGGGACTTATTTTTCATGAAATTATATCATGGTGGTGAGTTTAGTGACAATGGAACATATATAGGTGGAGGGTTTAGGTATTTTGATAAGTGTGATGTTGATGAGATGTCCATAGTAGAGGTTGCTAGTATGTTTGAAGAGGCTTTGGTCCTATAGGATATTGTGAACTAAGTTACAAGCTGCCTAAAAATGATGATTTGTGTGTCATGAAACATGATAGTGATGTACTGAACATGTGTGAGAAACTTGTTTATACCAGACTTGTATATGTATATGTTGTTACTGTTAAATATGGTGATGAGGAATCACAGAATTACTTGGGAGATGACCAAGTATTCTTGGATTATCTTAGTGATCCTAAAATAAGCAATTTGAAGATAATGAGGTTAAACAAATGTTAGAACTTGAAGGGATTGTTGAAAATCTTGATGACCATGGTGGTTATGGGTCATAGGATAGAGATGGTGGAAAGGGTTGAAGAGGCAGTACTACTTAGTGATGTAGAGGAGGCTGAAATTGATAATGTTAGTTTTCATGAGGACAGTTCTAATTTGGACAGCACAGATGATGAGGTGACAGCTCTTAGGGAACTGAATAACAAGTTCAAACAGAAGCAAACAGAAGCAAACAAAAGTAATGAGAATACTGCATCTCCCACTCCATTTAATTACACTCAGTTTATGCATGACAACTTGATAGAAGAGTACAGGGGGAGGGGAAGAATCAGAAATAAGTGATATTGAGTATGATAGTGAAGAGGAAAGAATGGCAGCAAACAGAACTGATGATGAGGATGATATTCCATGTTACCATGTTTTTAATGAGAAGATTGACATGGCCAATCCACAATTTGAGATAGGCATGTTGTTTGGTAGTTCAAAAATTTTTAGAGCAACTGTTAGACAACATGTCATACTCAACAGAAAAGCAATTATGCAGTCTAGGAATTTTGGTAGGAAAATCCAGTTTTTGTGCAAGGGTGAGGGCTGTTCTTGGAAAATATATGCATCACCCAAGCCAAACAGTCAAACCTATAAAGTAAAAACATTGATACGTACTCACAAATGTCCTCCAACTTTCACACAAAACCAGATAACTGCTAATTTGACAAAAAGGCCACCATGGAAATTATGATATCTTTATAGTAATGTAGTATTGTGTTGGTCATTAACTAGGTGCAATTACTTTTCACTTGAGAGGGTTACTATAGAATTATTTTTTGTCATTTTACTAGTTATTATTCAATTGTAACCTCAAGCTTTTGTTTCATCAGTTACAAACTTTCGTATTATCTATATGGCACTGATAATGATCAATCCACAAAGGTTTTGCAACGTGTTGCTTTTTTCTATTTTTTATGTGATTAATTTGTTTGGTTGTTTGGTTCTTGGAACACAACACAATATCTGGTAATAGTGCATTGGTGCAATGCATTGATCAAAGAGTGAACCTACATGCATTGGTCAGTTGATTCTATAGTCAACTCTTTGAATCTTGTAACTATACATCTCTCCAATATCAATTAATATGAATTACATTCACCCAACCACTTCTTACGGCTACTTAAACACACTCTAATCTTGCACATCTCACTTGCATAATAAATTTACTACTTGTAATACGAAATGGCTTATAGTTTATGTGTGAAAGGTGTGTTTGACAGGTCCGAAATGAAGGCTAGTGTTGGAGGTGTGCTGAAAAAGAATGGGAGGTGGGTTAGAGGCGTTGGGGGGATGATTGGCTTAGCTGACCCCGTAACTGCAGAGCTTTGGGCCATATATTATGGCCTAAAGATGGCATGGGAGCGTCAGAAGTTAAGCTTGGTGGTTTTTAGCGAGAGTAGGCGTGCAATTGATCATATCAACGAGCCCGATCCTGAGTATGCATTGGTTGGCTTGGTGGACATGATCACCATGCTTCTTGCGGAGCACTGGACACATGTTGAGATCCAGCATATCAATGCAAGTGCCAATGGTGGTGCAAATGCCATGGCCACACACTACCTGCATGCAGATGGAGGCATCACCGAGATGGTCGACCCACCAGCAGCCATTCGCCATCTCATTTAATCAACTAAGACAAGGTATACCATGTCTTTTTTATGTTTATTTATCTAAATAAAATCAGTCCGTGTATGCCAAATCTTCCATCCGATCTATCTAATGAAAAATGTTTGTTTTTAATCGATTTGTCATTGATAAATTACTATCTCTATTTTATGTTGCGTTTAATCAACAAACACTTGCATTCATAACATTGAAATTGCTACATAGTACATTACAATACAAACATCAAAGTAAACATACATCCTACAACCTTGTCATAGCTTAAACATAGTCATCGGAGTCGTAATCGTCAAAAACATTGTTAGGCATAACAGAGGTTAAGGCAGTAATCATCATAACAGAGAACAATGAACATTGCAACCACCATAAGAGCTTGCTTTCTTATCAGATTATTAATATCAACTTTATGGTTTTGAATCATTCTTTCCATCATCCGCCTGTACTTGCAATTTGTTTCAGCATTTCGCTCCTGCAACTCCTTAATAGCTTCCACAGCACGACCTCCAAGTGGTGGATCAATCCACACAAAATAGCCACACGATTCATGCGCGCATTCTCGAAATCTTTGACCTGCATTCTCATCCCACCATCGTGTTTTTACCACGCTCATTCTATCACAATCACAAAGAAGGTCCAAAACATCTTCTTCATCAGCCATCATGTTAGTAGAGCATGTGAAAGAGAAAGAGAAAGAGAAGAGGCAAACAAAAATGGGAGAAGAGGCAAACAAAGAAGAGGGAAAGTAAATGGAAGGGAAACAGGAAGAGGAGGCAAACAAAAATGGAGGGAAATAAAGGAGGACTAATGACATTAGTCATTTAACAACCCAGCCCCTTCTGTGCATTCCTTTGTGTAGTTTGGCCATCTTTCTGCTAGTTTATATAGTCCAGCCACACAAAATGCACATATCGGATAGTTCAGCCACACACATTGCATTTTACTCTAAATGTAGCATCAACACATTTACGTGTCGATTAAATTAGAATAGGCAAGAAAAATCAATTAACAGATGACACTTGTAGCCCGTTTAAAAAATTTCATATGTAACTTATAAATTATTTATAAATTAAATAAATATTTATTTGTGATTAACAAGTTACTGATTAGCAGGCGCTAAACGTACCCTAATCAAATTTTCTACGTATATTGGACCTGATTGAAGATCGGCCGCTTGGGACTTACGAAGACCTTCGCTGCTTTATATATGGGGAATTACTTGTGAGCAGGAATAGATATTTTGTCCGCCCTCCCCTCTGATTTGATTCCTAATTCGAATGAGGCTAGAATTCGAGTATTTTTCCGGACCGAGAGCGGGGAAAATGGTATAAAATATTTAGGGACCGAGACCGAAATTAATGCCTTCTTGCCGCATTCGGTCATAAAATTTCTCAATTTCCAATCTTCGTCCCGCTCCCAGTTACTTAAATATAATAAAAATAACATATTAACATATTAAGTAACTTATTAAATATATATATATATATATATATGATTTTTACATTTATTTATAGGTTTGGAATTTTTTATTCATTTTATTAATTAGAAATATTGATAATAGAATATATGTATTTTTTTATTTTATCTTTTAT
>PHNY01298916.1:2029-12949 GCA_003724115.2 Anethum foeniculum
CAATAGTGTATGACTACCCCTCTTTGGTGAAAGGATGCCTTAATTTTACTTTGTTGCATTGTTTTTTATTTTTCTTTAGTTAGTTTTAGTGGTAGATTTAATTTTTGAGCATTGTAGTTTAATGAGTTTGCTAGAGTAGTTTATTTTGATGTTGGGTGTGTGAGTTAGTTTAGAATTTAATTTTGTGCAAGTGGGTGTGAATGAGTTGTTCTTTAATTCTCTAGATCTAGTGTTTTCGTTTAATATAGTTGTTGTTTTGATTTTATGTGTTCTTGCCATGCTAGTAGGTATGTTAATTTTATGTTGATGTTTGCAAGTAGTTAGTGGTAAGTTGCTTTCTAATTTTTAGATCTAGGTAGTTTTTGTTTTTAATTTTGGTGTCGTTTTGATTTTTTTCGGCGTTCTTACCTTTTTCGACCAAATTCCGGCTTAAAGTTCATTTAAGTTGGAGTTTGGTTGGTTGCTTAGATTAATAAAATTCTTATTTTATTTCCTGCATGAATGTTTAGATCTTTAATTTTCTTTTAAATTTCTTTGAATTTTTATAGTTTAATTTTATTGTTAAAATTAGATTTTAAATTTGGTTTGATTTTGTTGTCTTCTACGTTTGATACTCAATTCCCCTGTTTTTATTATGCTTCTGCACTTTTAATTCCCCTCTTCTTTACTTATTCTACTTCAATTCGCTGCTGTCACCATTCTCTTGCCTCCCCTTCGATCCCACTTCACCATCAATCCATCTCCCCCATTCAACACACCTCCGTTTGTCACCAAGTTGTCAACGCCTTCAACCCAGAACCATCACCGTTGTTCTTCCCGTTGCTACCATCAGACCCACCTGATTCCTTTCTCCTTCACAATCGCCTCACCACGCCATCACCTCTGTTGTTAACACCCCACTTCACCTTCTCCGCTGCAGCCGCGATTCAACCACCTGGACACCACAATTCGCTGCAATTACATACCCAGCTACACCTTCTTCTTTGCTGCGATTTGCGAATTAATCGATCCTGTTTTTGACCGAGTTAGGCGAGTTGACTTAGTTTTTCAAAGCTGAGTCATTTTCGAATCACCGAGTCTAGTATAGCGAGTTCTGAGTTCAACCACCTGTTCTAACCGAGTCTGTGAACCCCTGTTTTGCAGTGTGTCTTTGCTTTTGTTTTAAAATTAGTTTTAAGGAATAATTTAGTTTAGATTTTAAATTTTGACTTTTAGTTTAGAATTGATGTGAAATAATTGTCGATTATGAAATTTTTTGCTGGTGAATCGTTTTTGGTTGTGTTTAGTTGTTGGTCGGTTAATTGGCTAGCTTTATTTACAAATACATCATGCCCAAATTTTTAATTTTCGTAAATAAATAAATTAGTTTTAGTTAAATAGAATAATTTTCTTTTAACTAATATTTAATTAGTTTAATTTAGATTATTTAGATTTTCCTTTGTAATTAATATTTAGTTAGAATAATATTAGTTCGATTAATTAGAAATTAAGGATAATTGTGAAATAAATAGTCTCTGCGGAACGAACTTATAAATATTAAAACGACGATCGTGCGCTTGCGATTAATTTTAAATGCTCTATTTTCGGCACATCATAGCTAATTACGACTAGAAATTCGTGGTCACTACGACCTGGATTCTAGTCGTCACGACTAGAGGATGACTAGAATTCTAGTCGTATTACGGTGAACTAGCATTTTACCCGTGCTACGCACCGAAAGTAAAATTAAAAAAAAAATTAAAATAGTTAAAAAAACATATATAAGTATCAAAAAATAGATAATTTTCTTACACTTTATTTTTCAAATAATTTTGTGACATTTTACACTACTTGTACGAAAAGTTTAATGTAGCCCTGAGGATCGAACATGAAAAACTAATATAATATATTATTAAAAATAAATAAAGCAAATATACATTTTTCCTTCTCTAAATGTAAAAAAAAAAAAAGAAAGTGATCAATTCTTTGAGAATGATGAATGACCATTTTATACTGCTAATTGTACCTCTTATGTTTTGAACAATTTGTTGCCTTTGAAGGCTATATCACTACAAGATATTTGGGTTTTACCTACCAATATTTTATCTACCAATTTATATTGGTGGGTAAAACTAACTTTTATCCGCCAGTACTTATAGGTAAAAATTCATCTGTAGGTAATTATTAGTTTTTTTAAAATTAATAAAACTTGGTTATTTTAATCCTTTCCCCTAAGGTAATTATTAGTTTTTTTAAAATTAATAAAACTTGGTTATTTTAATCCTTTCCCCTCCCGTTTATAAGCTTGCGTGTCTACTTTTAAATAAAATCAAAATCACCCAAATTTTCACCTCATTACATTATTATATACCCCCTCTGTTTGGATATAATAGTCACTTGACTTTTCTGCACGTACTTTTAAGAGGTTTGACTACATATTAAAAATAATTTTTCTAGAATTTTCTTTTTTTGAATAAAAGTAATAAATTAAAATTTTTAATCATAAAAAAATATTTAAAAAATAATAATATTTACTATGTAGTCAAACCTTTAAAATTACGTGCAGATATATCCATATATCCTTATAATATCAGTAACAATCAAGATTTAAAGTAGATAATTAAATTTTGGTTAAACCCTTCTTCCCAAAACAACGTTATTTTCTGTAGGCAAATTCACAATCGTCAACAATTTCTTGTGTATTCCTCATCAATTCACAATCGTCTAAATCGGTATTCCTCTTTTCTTGTGTATATAGATTTATGGTTTTTGCTTATTAGTTTCAATTTCTTATACTAATTTCAATGTATCTGTAGTTTTGTATATGAATCAAAGATAAATCACGATTATATCTGTATTGATCTGTCTCATTAGTATTGTGGGGCGATTTATCTGGGTGGCTATTCTTATCGAGTTAATGGGATATTTCTTAACTGAAACACTAGTTTACATGATTATTAGTAATGATAGAATAAACTGTTGATGTATTACTTGTCTGGCCTTTTCTAGCTATCTAGTCTTTCTCTAAAGATAATTTCTTACAAGATTATAAATTGACCTGAGGAGTGAAATCATAGTATTTTTCTGGTGATGCTAAATTACCAGATGCTAAATTTGGGAGGTGTTTGAGTGTTCTTTTTTAAACTTATAATAAATTAACAAGGCCCCTTAAGAAAAAGAAACAATGACAAATTTTAGAATTATGCTTTAAATTTCTAGCCAAGGTAAATTGTTAGATTAGATTCTACCGAGGCTAACAAATAGGATTCCAATCCATTCTCATTTATGTGTTTGTATAAGCAATCTTCAACTTTTTAAAGAAGATTTAATTTATCAAAATTCGAATATGAATATTTATATAAGTGATTTTTCCAAAAAAAAAATTCATATATGAATATATATATATATATATATATATATATATATATATATACATGTTAAAGTATACTAGTTCTTCCTCAACTGTTGATTGGCGGACGACTATTTCTAATATTAATATTTATTTATCTCATTGCTCTGCATTTCAATTTTATTTTGTATCATATTATGTATATGTAATCCTTTTTTATTATAATTGCTCAAACTTTAAATATGTACAAATTAGTCAGATTATACATATTTTTCTTGTGCCTATGATCCAATTATACAAGGTGAGGGTTAATTAGTCCTCTGTTCATTACTACTTTACATATAAATAGTAATATTAGTTTAACTGTTTTTAACAATAAATGTAATAAAGTTAATTATATAAATGTAAGAGCACTGAAACCAACCTAAAAGTTTATTTTGTGCAAATAAAATATAATGGTGAATCACATAAAGAAAAGAAAAGAAGAGGTACAACAAAAAAATAGTAAAGTAGGAGAATAAAGTTGTATTTTTTGGTTGTCTAATAAATTGAATTTTTAAATTTTGTGTACTAGTACAACACAAAACTACTGTTAATTAAGTTAGTTAGAGAAAGAGAAACTAATACAAGCCAAGTCGGACAAAATATAAACTAATAAAAAAAAGTCTGTAGAAGTACCAACATAAATTAATATCAATATAAAGTTTTTGATTTTTTTTAAAAACAATGAAAGAAAAATAGTTCAAGTTAGTCTGGTAAAACTAGTATCATAAATCAATACCTAACATAGCTTCAGAGTTTTTGAAAAAAAAGTTAGCTAGAGATGGTTCAATTTTACTAGATGTATAAACTAGTATATATGGTCACAGCTACTAGATAATCTAACTTCTACCTCCCCTGTGTGTCATGCATTCATGTTCTTTCTTTTCTTTTATGCTTTTTATGTCTATTAAGGATTGGGTATTTTGGTTCTGGCTAATGTTTTATGCAGTCTTAATAATAAATTTTTTATGCTATTTATATTGGTTAATGATTGAAAACTCTTTGGTGTTTCACAAATAGGAGGAAAGATATGAATCGTGCATGGATAAATATACGAGACAAGTTGTCACGGAATATACAAATGGTATCGAGGAATTCATAAGTGTAGCGAAACATGCGTTAGATGCAAAAGGAATGGTATTATGTCCCTGTTGTTGATGTGTGAATAAGGAAGCACAAAATCTTAAAATGATTAAGTTGCACTTGCTTACTTATGGTTTTTTAAGTACTTACAAGAGATAGTACCATCATGGGGAGCTAGCAGATGACTTAGAAAATGAAATAAATTTTGATTCTCAAGGTGATAATGTGAAAGACAAACAAGATGATTTGGCTTCGGGTCTTAATGATGCCATTTGTAGTGAGTATTTCGATATTGGTCCAACTAGTGATTTTGACGGTGATTCTTCTTTCAATGTAGATGATAAGTATAATGTCATGTTTGAATCTCTTCACAAGCCTTTGTATGATAACTGTAAAGATTCTGTTTTAAAGATGGTGGTAAAGTTAATGAATATCAAGGTGCTTAATAAGTTAACAGATAAAGCATTTGATGATATTCTAAAATGTTTCAAAGATACATTGCCCGAAGGTAATCACTGTCCAGAGAATTATTATCAAACAAGGAGCTTTTTTGTGAAGTGGGCTTAGGATATGAGCAAATTGATGTTTGTCAATATGACTGTGCCCTATTCTACGGTTAATATGCAAATGCTTTATCATGCCCAGTTTGTAAGTCTAATCATTATGTGCGAAACAAGATTCCACATAAACGACTTAGATGGTTCCCACTGAAGGCTCGACTTAAGCGATTATTTAGTTCCAAACACACTTCTAAAGATATGTGATGGCATAAAGAAGTAAGTAAAGAGGAACCCGGCATATTACGCCACCCGGCTGATGGGATGGCTTGGAAGCACTTTGACAATATTTACCCAGACTTTGCTATAGATTCTAGAAGTGTACGAATGGGATTGGCATCGGATGGATTTAACCCTTTTTCAAATCTTACATCAACCTATAGTTTGTGGCCTGTGATATTGATTCCCTATAACATGCCACCTTGGGCTTCCCCGAATGGTACAAACTACCTCATGTCTTTATTAATTTCGGGTCCGAAATCTCCTGGAAAAGACTATGATTTGTTTTTGCAACCATTAATTAAAGAACTAAAAGAGTTATGGAATGGGATCAACGCATATGATTCATATGGTGGGTGTATGTTTAAACTTAAAGCTGCAGTATTGTGGACAATTAGTGACTTTCCTGCTTATGCATACTTGTCTGGGTGGAGTACTGCTGGAAAATTAGCATGTCCAATTTGTTTAGAAGATACAAGATCTCGAAGAATAACTGACAAGCAATGTTTTACCGGACATCGATGTTACTTGAGTGCTAATCATTCTTGGCGAAGAAGCAAAGATTATGATGGATCTAGGAGTTGCGCGGTCCTCCAAGAACCTTTAGTGGTGAAGACATTTTGAAACAACTGGAGGAAGTTCCTATACATACACTAGGTAAAGCACCAAACAACACATCTAGAAAACGCAAACGTGGAGCCAACGAATTAAATTGGAGTAAAAGTAGTGTTCTTTTTGACTTGCCATATTGGTCAAAGCTCTTACTCCGTCATAATCTTGATGTCATGCATATAGAAAAAAAATGTTTGTGACAACATTATTGGTACACTTCTCAATATTGAAGGTAAATCGAAGGACAATTTGAAAGCACGTAAAGATTTACAAGATCTCAATATTCGTGAAGAGCTTTGGTTGAAAAAGACCGCTTCTAATAAATACGAAAAACCTCATGCTAGTTACACTTTTACTAGAGAAGAATGCAAGAGTTTTTGTCAATTCATTCGCACTGTAAGATTACCGGATGGGTATGCTTCAAATATAAGTCGATGCATTACAGATGATAACAAGCTCAAAGGTATGAAAAGTCATGATTGTCATGTGTTACTTCACAAGATATTGCCTGTTGATATACTGCCTTATCTAACGAAGAATATATGTGGCACTTTGATTGAGCTATGTCAATTTTTTCAAAAAATTTGTGCCAAAACCATACGCATTTCTGACATTGAAGAATTGAAGCAGGGAATTATTATAATTTTGTGCAAGTTGGAGAAAATATTTCCCCCGTCATTTTTTACCATAATGGTCCATCTTTGCGTACACTTACCTGATCAGGTATTGCAAGGTGGACCGGTTGCTCCAAGATGGATATTTGGAACAGAACGCCATTTGGGTTTGTTTAAGCGATATGTACGAAACATGGCTCGGCCAGACGGTTCAATTGCAGAAGCTTTTGTTGTAGATGAAGCTATCACTTTCTTATCAAGATATGTTTCAAACATTGAAACAAGATTTTGTAAACCTGAACGTAATTGGGATTCGTCTCTTACAAATCACCAATTGGACGTTTTTAATTCTAATGTTCGTCCTTTTGGAGCAGCTTCTATTCAATTGCTGCATAATTGGAAGAGTACCATTCAATGGTATATATTAAACAATTGTGCAGATGATATTCAAGAATATCTCGAGTAAGTGTGGATTTTTTTTATAGATATATAATAAACTTTTAATTGCATACCAAAAATATACTTATCACTCAATTAACATGTGGTACTTGATATGCAGAGATCACAAAAAGATATTACTGGAAACAGGTCTTTCACATTCGAATATTGATGATAAGCAAAGAGAAGAGTTTCCATCCTGGTTTAGAAAGAAGGTGAAATAATATATTTACTGATTTCATTATTTACTAATGCGGTAACTGATATTATATATACATGCTTTATTTTATTAGATATCTCAAATGAAAGTGCAAAAACCAACCCTTATCAATGATGATCTATACGCCTTATCACAAGGTCCGTTAGAACGATACCATAGTTATCAAAGTTGTGTGGTAAATGGTGTTCGATTTCATTGTAAAGAGTATGCTGATACTCTTCGGACACAGTGTTCAGGAGTTTGCACAGAAGGGGATTATGATAATGAGAATATCATATATTATGGGGTCTTGATTGAGATTCTGGAATTGTCATACCTTTTTGATCGAAAAATTTACTTGTTTCTCTGCAAATGGTTTAACTCTAATCCGAAAGGCAGATATGTGTTTATGGATAATAATCTTACATCCATTAATACATCAACAGATTGTTATCTGAATGAACCGTTTATTTTGGCAAATCAAGCTCAACAAGTTTTCTATCTGCTAGATATGAAACGTGGTTCACATTGGAGGTTCGTTCAAAAAGTTAATCATCGAAATGTTTATGATATTCCTGAATCATCTGAAGTGGTTAATGATATACCAATCAATGATGTATTTCAAGAAGATGAATCAGTCCAATTACCACCATTTCAGCCTGTGGAGGATTTAATTGATAATTCATCTTTAGTTCGACGGGATGTTGCATCGTCAACTATTTCAGACCAACTTCTTGTTGATTTATTTTCCAAAACTGAAGACCAACATATTGATGATGAAAATGATATAGAGGAAGCCGAAGAAAATGAAATTGACGACGATGGAGATTTATTCTTCAACAATGAAGTAATTTGTTCAAGCGATGATGACAACGGGACCTCCTCTGAAATGGAATCAGACGCATGATAATATGAAGGTCATTTTGTTTACCACTCTCTTTTTACTATATTAATTTATATTGTCATATATTGGATATTGTTACTTTTCTATTAACGGGTTGATTAATTCTGCTATCACATTTCTGATATCGTGGTCTGGTTGTGATTTTCTTGGTTGCAGGTATTAGGTATGTACTCTAGTTTTTGTTCTTGTAGTTTGGTTTGGTTCCCGACAGGTGATGTTGTTTACAAGTTTTTGTCCTTGGAGTTTTTTACTTCAGTGCTGCTCTGCAAATTTGGTATTTCTGCGTGTCTGGTTGGTTTTCTTTAATGCTACTTGGTTGTTTATAAGTTGTCTGATACTACTATGGTGTGGTTGGAATTTCTGAAGTTAATCTTTAAAATAACTTTCACAACTAGGAAAAATTAGTTGTTAAAATCCTGAGCAGCCTATTGTCCTTGAATAATTATATAAGTTCTTTATTTTTTTTGTTCACAGTTGCTTCAGTATTAATGTTGCCTTATACCAGATTCTAAATTCTGCTTGCTCTGGAAACTTGCTCTTTTTTTTTGACTTTTTTAAGTTTTTGGAACAGAGACAAAATGATGGGGGGAACTTAATTTTACATACCCGATGGAAATTCTTTATATAAAGTAATGCAATATGTTTGTCTAATGGTGGCTGGGCTCTACTCTAAGATAATTTCCGGTACTGCTGGTGAAGTTGCTGAAAAAGTGAAGAGGCCTACTGATGCTCATATTGTCTCGAAAGAATTGTTAATTTTCCTGAAGTCCTGGAAGAGAAACACACTGTTAATGAACACATTTGTGTAAAGTACTCGTGTATTACTGATTTTAGCATGGAGTATGATCAATTGTTCTGCTTATAGGCCAACTTTAGAGTGTATTTTTTCTTTAAAAAAATAACAAATAGCACTATGATATTAGTACACTATGATGTGAATAATTTGATTAGTAAAAAGATTAAAATTAAAATACAAAAATCATATTTTTATTTCCAATTAATTAACTTGTCCCAAAATACTAGTTCATATATATTTATTTAATGTACCCATGCCATCTCCAACTATTAAGGGGTCGAATTGGCAAATTTTGATTAATAATTAAAATTTTTTTTTTTTTTGCCACCATAATTAAAAAAATATTAATTGTTTTAAAACATTGAACAATAGATTTTAAAGTGAATTAGACTTATTTTTTTTGGGTCGGTAAAGTGATTTAGATTTATTTTTTTAATTAAATAAGTGTTTTTTTAAAATTTCGTAACTATAATTTAGCTAAAATTTACGGTTAAAATATAGTCAATTTGATCAGCTAATAGTCAAAATAAGAATATAATATGAGATGGAAGGAGTATCAATGCATCTCCAAGCGACTCCTTATCTCTATTTTAGATATAATATAAAATATTAAATTTTTGAGATTTAATACAAGTTAATCTCTGACAATGCTTCTTAAATTCACTTTTTATAAATTTTTTATTACTAATTATAACTTGAACTCATATAAGACAAAAGATAGAGGGGAGAGAGAAATTAAGTAGATCAAAATTTATATAATATTAATTAAGAGTGAGATTTTGACTCTTAAAAAAGAGAAGAGAGTAGGCTCTTACTAATTTTAAGAGTCACTAACAACCTACCTGTTGAAGCAAAAAAATAAAATAAATTATTCTTCTTAAATTTTAAGTTAAAAGTCAATTTAAGAATTTGTTAGAGATGTTATTAGATTATATATGGGCCCGGGCGGAATTTAAGAAGTGAGATGAGAATAGTGTCACATGATAGACAATTACATGCTTGGTCCCCACAATTTTTATAAATATCTTTGTGTGAGGTAAAGAATTTAACTAATAAATTAAAAATTAAAATTCGAAATTTAATAAATTTTATAATTATATTTATTTTAATATATCTTAAATGTGACTAAATATATTATAAGTATTATTATATTTTGAGTCGCTGTCGGGAAATAAGAACGAAGACGATAATAGTGACAAATGATCGACAATTGTACTCTCGATCTCCAAATTTTTTATAAATATAATCTAATTCGTCGAAAATTATTCAATTTATATTATCATTTCATGCATAGATCCAATTCGAAAGAGAGGGTGACCGTATTTCTTCAATCCGTCCAATTAAATTATTTCTAATTTAGTAATTAATATGATGATAAACATATGCACGTAAAGTTCACTATGTCGGGTTTTGCTGTGCACATAAAGTTCATTGTGTCGGGTTTTGCAAAAAATTCATTGTGCCGCGTTTTGATCGGGTCTCAAATAGCAGTAACCCACGCGACTAAGCTTTAAGTTTGACTTTGACTCCAATAATATATAGTATAAAATTAATTTTTAATAAATATATTGAAAACATACGTAAAAAAGATACTTTGGATATGAAGTGAATCATTTATTATTTTGAAAAGTTTTCTATATATTAATTATGCAAGTTTCTTTAAATAAGAGATAAGAGTGCATTTAAATTATTATGAAATGAATATGTCTATAAAATAATTATGAAATTTTGAACTAATAAATTAATTAATTTATTAAAAAAATAAAATATATTTCTTTTTTCAAATTACTTATAAGTTGAAAGAAATATGCTTCTTCTGTTCCATTGAATTCTATACGTTACATTTTGGCACGCTTTTTAAGACTCATTTAAAATATAGTCTCATAATTTCTTTTTAATTTTTTTTTCTAAATAAAAATTTAATGTTTAAACTTTTATTCAAAAAAAAAATTAAAAAAAATTATGAAATTATATATTTTATGAGTCTCGAAATACGTACAAACATTACATATATATCCCGTGGGACGGAGGGAGTACTTGTTAAGAAATGTTATGTTTTAAAAATATTACAATTAAAAAAATATAATATAAAAGCTAACAAAATGAAATACCAAAAAAGTTATATATA
>PHNY01298930.1:0-15589 GCA_003724115.2 Anethum foeniculum
TATATATATGCAAGTCATAGCTCATTGCTTCATTGAAATGAGGCGTTAGTCCCTAAACAAAATACTCTTTACACCCCAAATCATGTTCATGGTTTTACTCAAAGGACACCTTAGCTTTCTTTATGCCAGTGGCTACCACAGGAGAATGCATAATATGCAATGCCATAATTATTGCAAGACGTCCACCATCAGTTTTTGGTATCGGATTTAATAACATTCTTCTCGAAATTTATTTCCTAAAGATCTATGCACTCTATTTTAATTGAAAATTTTAAAGAAGACAATGTGCAACTTTAAAAATTCTTTTGGTAGAACTCATAATTTCGTTTTAAAAAATTGATTCAGCTGTCTCCAAATATCAATATCAGTAAGTTTAAAACTAACTTGAAAGAAAATGCAAGTGAATATACTTTGTAGCTAGTGCATATGTTGAACAAGTTTTATATTAACATTACGTTCTTATGAAAAAATCGCCTGCAGAAGAATTTTTAATTTCTACTTGGGTAAATAAATGGTACTTCGTTTTGTTATTCAATGCAAGTAGAAGATCAACACTACCTACAAATCTAAGAATTAGTATGTCATATACATGATATGTTTTAAGATTAGGGACGTCTCGGAGAATATCAAATGACATCACTTGCAAACTTTAAGGTGGTTTCCAGAAGTTAATTGATTTGTATATTAATATTTTTGTGTTCAATCCTCCATGTGTTTTTGTAAAATTTGGCATTGTCTACAATTTGTTATGAGAAACTTAGTTTTCGTAGCACTTTATTAGTCTTAAAAGATCTGCAATTTATATCTTCAAGTTGAGGAAAGAGAAGAAATATAATTTTTAAATTGTACTTTCCAGCAACATGTCTATGCAAATGAACCCACCTACTAAGTTTGTAGTAGATTTTAGATTCTTATAGCTCATCTTTCTATAATCCAAAATAAGAAATGATGAGAAAATAAGTCTGTTGAAGAAGATTCTAGAATCTAACTGATGAGACATTAAGTGATCAGTTTTGACGAAACCCTTTTACAGGTTCCAACCTTTTTGTTGTATCATCATGACATGGATCTTGCAGCTTTAATTTCAATGCTTCGAAGAAGATGATTGTGATAGCATTTTCACTTATTTTAAATGTGTATCTAAAACAATGAATAGTTTTTTAAACCATGACACAGTTAAAATGTATTACTGCATAATCTACATGTTCCTTCTCATTTAGGATGGTGCTGATAACATTTTAGCATAAAACTATTCCTTTATCCCCATTTTAATAATTAGGTTGTACTATTCTTTATTATTTGCGCATGGTTGGTTTCATTACATTGTCTTAAACAGTATGAAGATAATTGTTGGAAGTAACAAAATTAATGCAGAAGTAATGACTTGAATTCTCATTTGTGATGTTTTTAGTTGGTTTGTTAAACTTCTGAAGTTCTAATGCAATCTTATTCAGGGAGTGTACCTGGCATCGGCGACAAAATTAGGGTGCTTAACAGTTCATGACTTTGACACTTTATATTGCCAGACAACTAAATTTTTACCAGGTTCGTATACTTATATCTTCACAGTACTGCCAGTATTCTCAGCAATTGTCGAGATTCCAGTATGTCCTTTTTCTAAATAAAATAATCTACAGATTAATATGAAAGAAGCCATAAAATGTGTATTACAATTGAAAATTTCTTATAATCGAAATTCATATAATATCTTAAGGGAATATTGGAACTAATACAGCACCACAACCCTCTTCCAAATATGAAGATTTATCGAAGTGAATCCTTGAATACTACTGAAAGTATTAGTGTAGTAGGAAATAGAAAAGCAAAAAAAAAAAAAAAAAAGAACACTTTCCCTACAAAATTAGCTAACAAGTATCTTTTTGCAGCTTTCTTTGACTTGTAATTTTAGTAAAAGGAAAGGTAAATGACCTGTAACGTCAAACTGTACGTTGAATATTAAATAGTTCTTTTCACTACTGAAATAATGCAATGAATCGTTGTCTCCTATAACTTTTTAGTCTTTGAAGTTTTTCAATTAGTGGGTTATGAGATAGAAGGATCATTGCTGGTTAGTATCATATTGTATGTCATTCTGCTTTCTTTTTCATATTCTACTTGGAACCAAGCAACTATCTGTTTTCCTTTTGTTTTTTACTAGAAACCTCTAAAATTGTACCTCTGTTCAAGTTTTTGCCCCTTCTTTGGATATGGCGCTGAATTCTCCACCATATTTCCTGTTATATATCTGTTCATTCTGCAGACCCCAAGGAAGACGAGACAAAACATTTGCTGCACATAAATACTGGTCATCAAATTGATGTTGTTCGGTGGAATATTACTAATCAGGATGAGGTTGGTTATGAATTGATTCTTTGTGTTCTTTGCTAAATTTAAAATGTCAAATGCTTTTCATAAACATGTTAAGTTAGTCTAGACTTTTCTTTTATTGAGTATTTTTCTTTTATTGTAATTATCTTTAGAGCTGTTATAACATTTATCTGAGTTGAGAATGTCTTGAAATGTATTTTAATCCGTTTATTGCTTGGTAATTCAGATGTATACAAGTCATGTAATCATCTTACACAATATCTAGAAGACTAACCAAAATTTAAAATTTCTGGACTATTAGAAGTATAACAGCATAAGCAAATTATTGTTAACAAGATATCTGTGAAAATCTTCGGGTGTTTGATGAAGTATGGGCATCTTAGTTATTATGATTGAGTTAAGTTGCAAAACTTAACAGTAAGCTAAACATTGGGACTATGTGCATTTTACTATAAACACACTTAACAGTAAGCTTCAGCTAACTTGTACCAGATTCTACAACTCGAGTCTAACTTGTACCAGATCCTGTATGTGTATTGTATACCTTTCCCAAGCACTTTGGCTCTCCTAATTGTCCACTGTTTTCCTCTGTTGTTTTACTAGAACCTTGGCCTCTACTAATATTAGACATCCAACTAGGCATATACTTTTCATTTTGTTAGTGTGCCTAAATATAATTATTTGCCTTGACTTTGATAGATATGTTGCACCAGCCAGTTCTGGGCTGATGGTACAATTGACATTACCATGTGTACTTATAAGGTGTAACTTGTTTGATGTTGTCTAATATATACACATATATGCATATTGGTAATGTTACAGTTTCTACTTATATATTGCCTATGTACTGCTTTCGTGTTTGGTGTTGAATTAATTATAAATGTGGTTATCTGGCTGTTAACTTCTGCTTTTAGGCATGTGTTTGTCTGATGTTGCATTCTGCTGGACTCTGTGCTCTATATATAAGAAATTTATTGATTAACTGATGTTTTTTTATACTATCAGCTCTTGAGTTACATTCTTCCATTACTTTATATTAAATCATGCAGGTTGCTTGCACCTCTATGAGAAGCAGTGAAGTTCACATATTTGATATTGGTTACGTGTCTTCAAAGCCGGTAGAAGTGAGTTCCTTGTTCAAATTTTAGTGCAAGTAAAGGAGATTAACAAAGCCATCACTTTATGGATATGACATTTGCGAAAAAAAAGAAGTTGGATAACTAAACATTCTACTTGCTACGTCAATTATTCAATACCTACTATTTTGGAAACTTAATTCTTGATCCTGGAGCAATGTGTTAAGAATTGTGGTAAACTAGAACTTAGGACGCCAGTATTGTAATATATTCAGGTTCGAAAAAACATTTATCTAACTAGAAATTATTATTCTTGTAGATTACTCATAAAATGTCAACTTCAAGTCAACTTGAATAATTTTGAAAGCATACTAATAATTGTAATACTGTATGTAAATCTTAGCTATCTTTACTACATAATGTACCTCTTTTTTTACTTCTCATTTTTGTGGGACCGAGTAAAATCTGTATTACACTGGTTGTTGGAAATATGACAAAAGAATTCCTAAACATTGATGCAGGTATTAAGAAAAAGGTCTGCTGTATCTATTCATGGCAGTGGTGTTCACAAAGGTTTATCAGATGTAACATTTACTTCACGTGATGATTCCAGGTAAGTAATCTTTTGTCGCTTTTCTTGAATCCAAAGAGCAGATTGACCTTCACTCTGGTTATGTGTGTGCCTAAGTTTTTCTGAACTTATGCGATAAGAGATATCAAATAGTATTGTAGTGCCTCAAATTGTGGTTATAAAAATGATCGTAATTTTTTTTTGTCATTGGAATAGTATATTTAATAAGACTAGTATAAAATAAATCAGCTTCACATTCTACTGTGTCTTGTCTGTATGCTAGGTAATTAATTTCTATTCTGTAGTTTCTATGGTCTTCCCCTTGGGTACTTGTAATAATTGTCTTGCATTATTGAGTTCAATTGGTTTCCTTAATCTGTTACACTGCTATCTCTTATCTGCTTTTATAGGGTACTTGCTTCCGACACCCATGGTGTAGTTAATGTCTGGGATAGAAGATCGAGTGAACTTCCTTGTCTTGAACTCACCACTAACTCCAGTAGCAGCCTTAATAGCATCCAACTTGATGTAGCAGAGCAGGTCAGCATATTACTTGGAGTTGCTACTGTGTACCGTATAACGATACATGCGTAAAAGGACATGTTTTTTTGGCATTCTTTATCTGTAAAGGATAATAAACTTCATATTGTATTGAAATATTTTAGGCTACAGATTATTCAAACTACTGTCATGAATGCTTTTATTGTATTCGTTAGTCATCTAATTGCTCTGTTAATAACCAGATGATTTTTGGAGCCAGCAAGAATGGGATGATATATATGTGGGATCTTCGAGGAGGAAGATCATCTGCAGCTTTTCAAAACCATAAAGAGGTCGGTGGCTCTCTCTCTCTCTCTCTCTCTCTCTCTCTCTCTCTCTCTCTCTCTCTACACACACACACACACATATTTTGACACTCAACTCGAAAGCCCATTTTGGGTCAAAGAGTGAATAACTAGGAACCCATCTTTAGGGCAATAAGTTAACCTCGGTGTCCGTGTTAAATATTGGGGACATAGGACATACTGGGGTTAGGAGGGTTCAAATTCATGACATATCCTAAAACCTCAAGGTCTTCTGAGGAGAACTTGATGAGATCCTCTATAATATATTAACAGGAAGCTTGAAATTTGATGCAGAAAATGACATTTGCAAGCTTAGCTATTACATCATTAAGAAAAGCTCTGTACAGAATATTATTGCTTATATCAGAGATCATTAGCTTGTTCACTGGTAAAATAAATGTATGGTCAGTCATTCAACTATATGTGGACATTTCTGGTTCAAGACAATGATCTTGTGCAGAAGCAGTGTACTTGTTTTTGTGTTTCTTTTATTTTTAATAGTTAGTCCAATAATGTCAGAATAGTGAACTGCAATGTTGTTCTTGGTGAAAGTGTACCTAGTCATCAACCTAATGCTGTGTATCATTTCTACAGGTTTGTTATTCTCCTATAATATCTATGAAGTTAGCATCGATGCTGGATAAAATTAAATCCTTGAAGGTATGTAAAATATTGTTTTTGGCACATTTCTTACAAAAGCCGTGCTGCTACAAAACTATCAATATATATTAGTTACTAGCTATATCTATCTGTGTCATGAATAAACTCACTTCTCCTCTAGGTTTCCCAATATAAAGTCTTGAACATAGACATGTTATGTACTCCACAAAATATCATCTCCCCTCCCTCGCAAAATCTATTTTTGTCAACTCGTATAGTTCTCTTTTAAGTCTTCATTTAAAAGTTTTTATTGTGATTATTATTTGCAGAGATGGTGAAAAAATTTGTGTGTGTGTGTGTATGTGTATAGATAATTAGATGTATATGTCAATAGTACATTCTGACCTTTACAATCCTTCATAGCTGTACACAGAATTGGCAGCTTAAATTGCTATCTAAACTTTTTAGTTAACTCTTAATTACTGATTGAAATTCGTAAACATGTTTCAATGTTCTCATTAGTATATATAATCAACAGTATAGTTCTTAAAAAACAAACATGAAGTTGCAATTTGGACAAATTAACAGGTCAATAAGAGTATCTAGTTAAGCTATCAATAAGGGTATCCAATGCAACTCATTTTTAAAATAAAATTAGATATGACCATTTACATAATAGATAGCTTATATTGTGGGGGTTCTCTTTTTATTTATGAAAAACATTGGTATTACTGAGTATTCTGAAATCACTTAAAATCATTATTTTCCTAATTTAGGTCCAAACACCTTTGCACGTTGCCTGTCCCTCACCAGTTTTTCTTGGATGTATGAATATCCACTAATATATTTTTCTATAGAGCCCATTATTGAGATAACTACAGTTGCAGTTAATTGTATGGGTTGTTCTGATTTAAATGCATAGTTGTGCCTATTTATGTGGACAGGCGCCATACATTATGAACTCCATATATTAATGCAAACTTTTGAAATTATGCGAAATAAAAGTTACTCTCTAAATTGGAGTTGAGCCTCTAATAGAGTTCTTGCAATAAAGAAACTTTTTAGCTAAAGTCAAAGCTTTTGAGCATCTTATCTGTTCTTCTGGATACAAGCAGGCACAAACAAGTATCGTCGCTAAAGAAATACACTCGATTGACATCAATTCATATTGCCCATACCAACTGGCGTTTCATCTTGATGATGGTTGGTAGGTTCCAAATAATTCGGTTTGCTTTGTTCATATAGTTGAACTACTTTCTAGCATAGTAAAGTTGCATGGTGAAAAGTGCTCTCGTTGTTGTGGAATAAGAAGCCTTCATATATGTAATGCATGTATTTAATTTATTCGGAGCTATTAGAGAGGGATCCACTTTTTTGGGAAAATGAGTGGAAATGAGTCAAAGCAATAGCAAGAATATTTCTAGTGGAGCACCTTTCACAATCCCTGGAGAGATGGTTCACTAATGGACCGAGGGAGAAGTAAATCGACTCATTCACATCCAGATCATTAAAGTTTGGAATCCATATTATGCAAGGAGGCATTGCTTTTGCATAATATGAATCTTCTTTCACTTTTGTAATGCTAACTACTTGATGTTTGTATCTGATATCCCATTGCTGACCTCATCAAAGTTAATTTATTATAAAAACTTTTTCTAATCCCTTGATGTCCCCAACTTTAGTTAAATGATTGTTATTAGTCTCAATCAAGGGTATACTTACTTTTATGTTTTGCTTATACTTTTTGCTATTTTCTTGGATTGTTAAATGACAACCTTACTTCCGGCTTATTCGTCAAGTCCTCAACTCCGTGTTGTTTAGTTATACTTCTGTATAATAATTGGACAATGGAATGATCTTTTTTACATCAAGATTATGCTGATTATATATGGTAATTGTTGCTGAAACTCTTTAATAATGATTGTTCTTACTATATGTTCTGTAGGTCAGGTGTTATTGATATTACAAATTTCCACGTCACCCATATTCATTGTCCTCCTCCAGCATGGTTGTGAGTACTACTTTTTCCAATATGATCGAATTATCTTTATGAGAGTTTCAAGTAAAATATTATACTTATTATTTCGTCGTAAGTTTTTTCTTTTAATATGCTGTAGGAATGGGTTAGATGATTCAGTTAGTCCAGTATACTTCAGAAAACCAGCATGGATGTCATCATATCCAGTAAGATGATCATATACATATCCATTACAGCTATAGCTCATGTCTAAGAAGCAGACCTCTTTAGAATAATTTTAATTAGTTAAAGAAAACAGCTGTCTCATTTATATCTTTTACTTGTAAGTACTGTTGCAAGGCTTCCAACCTTGAGCTGATAAATAATTCTTGAAGTATTTTTTCACAAACAAAATGTCTTGCTTATTGCACATAATTGGGTGATTCTCTTTCTTTGTTCTATACTTTCCAGCCAAGAATAATTTGTTTTTTTTTCCTGATATATTTTTGCAGATTTATGTAGTTGGATCATCATCCAGCAAGGGAATCAATATTTTAGATTTCTATCCAGACTCCAACTCTCCTTGTCATGTAGACTATGAGTAAGTAATCAAGCTTGTTGCTTTAGATACCTTTTATTGCTGCCCCTCAGAAACTGATCCTGTCCTTATTTAACATATGCTTTTTGCATATCCTACATAGAATATTTGGTGGTTCACCCATTTTCTTGGGTTTAATGACAACAGTTGGACATGCACAGACACACACACACGCGCGCCCACTCACACACACACTTGGTTAAGAAATATGCATTTACATGTCTAATGTTTTCTGCAGTGATAATAAATACAATTTTCAAGAAGAGAACATCCAGCATAGGCAAAATAGATTTGTTCCAACGTCTGAAAGTGTTACAGCATGTTCCATACACCCTCTCAATGGGACTATCGTAGCTGGAACCAAGGTTTCTTCTTTATAAACTTAATGAGTCATTTGTATCTTAGAATTCCGGTAATTGCTATATTTTTGTTGTACATCCACTTAGATATTTTACAATGAAGAAAAGGGCTCGTGCTTAAGCACTGGCCTCCAGCATGAGCTACCCAATCAAAAGAATCAATCATAATAAGGCAGTTTTGGGGAAACTGTTTTAAAAATAATGTACATCAATAGCAACTAATGGAAGTGCACCTATGGTAACACAACCTTCTCCATCTCAATGAGAGGCAGAGGTGTTGAGAAACCTTTCTAGATCTCAAATTAAATTTAACAAAATAAAACAGCCTCCTTGCTTTAACTGAGCTGTCATAATTTTTTGTATCACTGACAAGGAAGCCATCAAATATTCTTGTTTGATTATTGCAGCAATCATCGATAATGATGATATCTGAAAGGAGGCAGTCGTGCAAAGAAGAGGACAATTGTGTACCCACACATATATAAGTAGAATTCCCTACAGGTCATTCAAGTCCCAGGTACCTCACTTCAGTACAATCTGATGCGGACTGAAAAGTTGTTCTGTATCATTTGAGGTGGTTCACTGGCAGGTCTCAAAGGTGTGAGAATTGTATGGAAGTTTGATCTTCAGGATTACGCAGAAACGAGCTCAAGCACCAAGGTCAAATGTCTTATAAGAGGTAGGATTAGGAAATTTGGTTTTGTTTAGCATTAAGTTCTTTTTCTCTCTTTCAGAACAATGTGACCTAAATGAAAGGTGTGGCACAGATCAAAATACCCTGTATTTGTATGATAAGTTCTCAAAAAACAGTGTTGCGCAGACAAAAAGAAAAAATAGTAATGTAGCTAACTTGCCTCATGCTTAGTGAATTCTGCTTCTTTTCATAATTATCATTTGTTGTGTTGTTTAGATTGCTTCTTAATTTAAAAAAAAAAAAAAAAAATTAAGTGGAAACGTACTACAGAGGCAAAATACAAAGAGCGAGATGAACTAGTTGGTATTTTCCAAATTCCAATATAAATTTTCACTATGAGAAAAGAATTACAATAAAATTCAAAGTGCTATAAACCCTTCCAAGAAGGTATTTCAACAAGCACAATTTGTTAAGTAAATCATCCATTACACAAGTGAACACCAAATGCAAGTAAATGTCCGCAACACAAAACTACTCCCTCCGTCCCACTAGGTTTTTTACGTTACTTTTTGGCACGCATATTAAGGCTTCTATATAGTATAGTTCCATAACTTTTTTTAAAAATTTTGTTTTCCTGAATAAAAGTTTGACATTTAAACTTTTATACAAAAAAAGAAAAATTCAAAAAAAATATTAAGAAACTATACTTTATAAGAGCCTCAAAATGCGAGCAAACAGTAAAGATAAAAAATACGGCAAACAGAGGGAGTAATACCAAATGACCTTCAAATTCAATCAAACATTCCAGATACCATTTTAAGCAAGTCTCCAACAAGCTGTCAAAATTGAAGCAAAAACAACACAACAATCTCCTAACATTGTAATCAAGGTTAAGTATTCTTGCACATTTAAAATCAGAAGAATCCTGCAGTTGAATAATTGTAAACTGAAAGGATTGTTATCAAATGTAACCTCTTTAGGGCTTTTCTTCCACATAGCAAGAAAGCCTGAAACCCGATTTTCGATTGTATATTCATAACACAACAGATAAAACGCAAAGTTCCATTACTTGATCTGCATCTACATTACCAAACTAGTAGTACTAGAAACATCGATCTTAACATAATATTTGAAACACATAAAAACCAGATACAATAATTATATTATATCGATTTATCTCCAACCAACACATTCTAATAATCTCGAGACCTAAGCTCTTTCACCACGAATCCTCCTAGCAAGCTGAATATCCTTGGGCATAATTGTAACCCTCTTAGCATGTATCGCACACAAATTAGTATCCTCAAACAATCCAACCAAATACGCCTCAGCCGCCTCCTGCAATGCAGCCACAGCCGAGCTCTGAAACCTCAAATCCGTCTTGAAATCCTGAGCAATTTCCCTCACAAGTCTCTGAAACGGAAGCTTTCGAATCAAAAGCTCAGTGCTCTTCTGGTACTTCCTGATCTCTCGTAACGCCACAGTCCCTGGCCTGAACCTGTGTGGCTTCTTCACTCCTCCTGTTGCTGGTGCTGACTTTCGTGCTGCTTTTGTTGCTAGTTGCTTCCTCGGTGCCTTGCCACCGGTTGATTTACGAGCGGTTTGCTTGGTACGAGCCATGAAATAAAGATGAAATTAGTGTTTGTGTTTTTTATATTTTTAGGGTTTGATTGGGATGAGAAATTGGGGGATTGTGTGATGTGGTATTTATAGGAGTGGTTGAAAAAATTTAAACATTTTTTGAGAGCGGGATTGTTGAATTTTTGAAAATTGATTTAGGCGGATGATTTTAATTTTTGGAGATTTAAATCAACGGTGGAGAGATGAGGTAGATTAGAGGACGCGGATTGTGATCCGTGCGTAGTTTGACTAGCCAATCAGATTCTTCCTCTCACAAATAAAGAATGTACTAAAGGAGTTCTATCCTATCCTATATCTATTATAATACCCAAGTATACTCACCCAGATATTTGGTTAACTAATTAAAAATTAAAAATTATTTTAGAACCAATCATAATTCAGAAATTAAATTTTGACTAATCATAACAAGATTAAAATTTTCTTTTTTCTTTCTTTATAGTAATTAATTAACCACATCATTAAGTTAACCAATCACGTATTTTTCTATTCAGTTTTAACCAATGAAATACCATGCCTAAAAAATAAACCAATCAAATTACAAATCTCCTATTTCCTTATATTCTTCTTTCCTTATAATATTTGAGTCTAACTACTTATGCAGTTAACCAATTAAAAATTTTAAAATAATTTTAGACTAATAAAAGAGAACTCCTAAATTTTAGATCAATCATATTACATTAAAAATTTCATTACTTACCATTCTCATCCAATTACACTAACCATAATTAGTTATTAAATTCCAATTTAAACATGATATTTATATAAATTTAACATATTCATATATTATTACGTCATAGCTTATAACCGATACACGGATTTTCTTAAATATTATATACTTTTTTTAATTTAATTTAAACTAAAATAGATTGTATGTATTATTTCGAAAAAATAGCAAATTTGTTATTTAAAATAGAAAAGATAATTGGTTTTAGCTGAAAACTTTCCTTATCATTCTTTATAGTAATTAGTTAACCAAGTTAACCAATCACGTATTTTTCTATTCAGTTTAAACAATGAGAGACTCTACCTAAAAAATAAACCAATCAAATTACAAATCTTCTATTTCGTTACATATTTTTCTTTCCTAATAATATATAAGTCTAAGTAGGTATGCAGTTAACCAATTAGAAAATTTAAAATAATTTTAGAATAATAAAAGAGAACTCCTAAATTCTAGATCACTTAAATTATATTAAAAATTTCCTTACTTACCATTCTCATCCAATTACACTAACCATAATTAGTTAATAATTCCAATTTAAACACGGTAGTTATTTAAATTTAACACATTCATATATTATTACGTTATTGCTTATAAATGATACACGGATTTTCTTAAATATTATATAATTTTTTAATTAAATTTAAACTGAAATAGATTGTATGTATTATTTCAAAAAAGTAGCAAATTTGTTATTTAAAATATAAAAGGTAATTGGTTTTAGATAAAAAATTTAATTGGTTAGTTATTAATAATTATAATATTTTATTTATTAAGTTGAATTGGCCGTGATATTTTTTGGAAATGGAATTTAAAATGTGAAAGGTAATGAGTTTTAGGTGAAAAAGTTAATTGGATAGTTATTAGTAAATTATAATATTTTATTTTATTAAATTGAATCGTCCCTGATATTTTTGCAAAAATGAGGTGTTTTTGTTGGAAAATATTAAAAAGGTAACTTATTATAGTTAAAAACGATAATTTGTTTATATACACGAATTTCATATTATATTAATAATTTCTTACTTATCATTTTCATCCAATTATATTAAGCACAATTAGTTAATAATTCTAATATAAATATAGTAGTTATTTAACTTAACATATTCATATATTATTACATATTTTTATATAGTAAAAATGATGTCAAATTAAACTTACCTAGACGATTGGTTTGGAAAAGTTAAACGATAACAACTGGTGTGTTTTACTTCTTTTGTCGAGTTGTGTATCAATATAAAAGTTGAATATAAACACCAGTTATATTACTACCTTTGTCCATTTCAATTCTTATCATTTTCTATTTTGGGATGTCCCATCCAATTCTTTACATTTCAAAACTAGTATAGTTTTAATAATGTAAAAACTTTAATGGACCCACTTCTTCCCACTAACTTTCACAATTTTTCTAATCAATTACTTAAATATTACATGCCAAAAAGTAATTATATGTTTTAATTAAAAAAATTATGGGGTTATGTTTAATTATATTTCATCTCTATCTTGGGTTCTAAATCAGATTTGATGAATTTACAGCTGACGCGAAACTCACAAAATTATCTTTAATTTAATGGTGGTTTTAAAATTATTAACCAATTAAAGTTATTCAAAAACTAAAAATAAAACACAGGTACAAACTTTGCATTACATATTAAGTTATATTTAGAATGCCTATTTATTTTTTGTTTAAATTATGAAAATATAGAATTCCGTTTTAGATATCTGACGAAAAGAAAAAATCGTTTTAGATCGAGCAACTATCATCTATTAATTTCAAGATCTAACGGCCCTTTGTAAGAGTTAATGAAAAAATAATCAAATGGGACTTCAAACAAATAAAAAGAATAATTTTACTTAGCAAAATATTTTTACTGGAATTCATTTGATTTAATTTTGATTTTATCTTGATTTCTACAATCAGATTTTCACGATTTTACAGCTCACGCGAAGCTCACAAAATAATATATAATTCAGTGATGATTTAAAAAGTAGCATACAACTAGAATTATCTAGAAATCGAAGAGAAAAGACAAATTTAAATTTTGCATAAAGTATTCAATTATTTTAAACGAATAACATAGCACTCTTTAGACCAATCGCCTTATATTAAAAATTTCCTTATTGATAATTCTCATCCTTCCGCACTAACTATAGTTAGTTAATCAGTTTAATTTAAATACAATAGACACTTGATTTTCAGTATTCATATATTATATATTTTATATGTCAAATTATAAAAATATGTTTTGTTAAAATCAGTTACGAGTTTACAAATATTTCTTCTCGAACTTTGATTAGTCAGGTTTCGTTCGATCTTATTTCGGATCTATCTTCGATTCTAGAAATCAAAATTTCACGAATATATAGCTCATGCGAAACTAATGAAATAATCTTTAATGATGTAAAAAGTATTCTCAAACCAAAGTTATCCAGAGACTGAAGAAAATATACAGTTACAAATTTTGCATTAAGTTTTAAATTCTATTTAGAATACCTACTAATTTTTGGTTTAAATCATGAAAATACAGATATTCCTTTATTTTAGATCGAACATTTATTCATCTATTTAATTCAAGATCTAAAGGTGCTTTGAAATAGTTAAAGAAATAAAAAGAATAAGAGTAGTGCTAGAGGTACCAAATTGGGTACCAAATTTTGGTCCCCAATGATGTGGCATTGGTGAGTTGGCAATTTGGGATATTTTAATTGGGGAAATTTACGTGAATGCAGAGGGGTCCACTATTATTAATTGAGTTCTAACCAATCAGACCATGACACGTGGCATTTGGGATCCATTTTGGGTACCAATTTGGGACCTCTAGAATTATTCAAAGAATAAATCTGTTTAGTAGGAAAAAATTATCAGGTTTCGACGAATTTAAAACACACACGAAGCTCTCAAAATAAACTTTAATTTAGAGGTGGTTTTGAAATCATACCTAAATTTTAGACCAATCACATTATAGTTCACCCGGGGTTGAAGGCGGGTTGAATACAGTATTGACAATCAAATCGAAATTTAACACATAATATGAAGAACAGTTTTTATTATTTATAAAAACCGATTACAAAATATAAACTACTCTCTCAAAGGATGAACATATATCATTAAGAGCTGCTAAGTTACACGAATAATGATAATGTTAAACAACATTTTCGTGTAAACCTAAATTGTGTTTATATATGTCACACAATTACACCATCAATTACTAGGATATGGTTTACATGAATTATTAAACTATACAATATTCTATAATATAATAGTTGCCTCATTTTTTGTTTAAATCATGAAATATAAAAATTTCTTTATTTTCAAATCAAACAGCTATACGATTCGGTATCTGAATTGGCTGAAGGAGAGTGAAGAGGCGGCTACTTTCCCAGCGTGCTACAATGGCAATTACAATGGGAAGCAAGGCTGTTGCGGCGGCAAAAGGATTAGACGTTACCCCATGCTACGGTTCCTTGCGGTCCGAACCCGGTGCCGCATTAGGTTAGGGAGCTGGGCGATAATAGCTGCTCCGCATCCCAAAGCGCGCTGCCCTCCTAGGCGCGCAACACTAAGTAATCCAAGCCAACCCACTCCCCTTTCGTCATAAGTCATGGAATTAGACCAAGGGGAATCTCCATAGAACACCTCCGTTACTCTTTAGGAGGCATCCACCCCAGATAAACTACGCGACCCGAAGCGATAGCTTCTAGCTAGTTCAGTGGATAAGATGGTTACGCTCCAGCTCACTCAAGAATGGGACAGCAGTGGTCCGCCGGCAAGCTCGTTCTGATCTTGGACGCAGTACATTGGAATCCTGAAGTACCACCACGAACGCTACCGCGCGCCCGCCACTACCTTTTTTCTATACTAAAGGCCAAGGGGAAGTTGAGGCTGGATGGACACCGATCTAGACCACACCTACATGGACTTTAAATTGACTTCTGATCGTGACTTTTGTTTACTTTACCCGGTTCCTAACATTGCCCATGAGTACTTCTGGGGGGGTCACATCCGGCTAGAAACCGAACGATACATCTAAAGATGAACCTCGCATTGAGGATTATCCAGTTGTATCTTCCGGAAGTTGTGAAATCGGTGGTCGATCAATATGCGCCGGGGATCGATAATAAACACTTAAAAGAAATGCACCGCTAGAATTATTCCAAGTATTTCAGCTGGAACAGCACGATCAAAGAGCTGACGAAGGGGATGAGCGGAACAGGGAGTCTACTGGACGCGGTTCAACTAGCGGAGACTCTTGGAACAG